>VWZX01009039.1:2546280-2613153 GCA_013399015.1 Galbula dea | reverse complement strand
CCCTGCCCCGCCACTGGCAGCCTCCGAGTTGCTGAGGATCCCTGGCTCCAGACCATATAACCCCTGCAGGGAATTTAGCCTCTCCGAACCTGCGGGCTCTTGTCATCCCTCCTCNGCACCACCCGCTAACATTTGGAAAAACAACAGAGGACTATTGCCTCTCTCTCTTTAATTTTCACTCACACACTCGGATGAATGAGCAAGAAAGGGGGAGACCTCCACAGCCTCTTTAGACGTGGGGCTGAATTGATGGGATTGTGATTTGTAGGATTTCTCCACTTAGTCCCTGCCTCCTACTTGCTCTCCAGCCACTCCAAAGTCTCTTCCCCTCTCTTTAAGCAGCGATTTCTTTCAATCTCTCTCTCTCCCTCCCTGTCTCTCTCTCCCTCACACTCTCCCTCTCTCTGCACATACACTCATCTCCCGGGAGAGAGAGAGAGGAGAAACTCAACTCCCAAACACCGACCAGATGTCGAAGAAACGCAAAGCCCTGGAGGGCGGTGGAGGACGGCTCCCCCCCGAGGACCCCAGAGCCTGCTTTGGGGCCGGCGAGGAGCAAGGTAGGGCGGCGGAGGCCTGCAGGTGGCCGGGTGGTTGGCAGCCGAGAGCCCACTGGAGGGACGCGTCATCCTGCACGGCCTCCCGCAGCCCACCCACACCGGGGGGACTTTAGCGGTTAGGCCAGGCTGCGCCCACCGCCGGGCTCCAAACTGCAGGGCTCTTCCTACCGCACCGACACTCAACTTCTGAATGGGGAAGGGGTTAAGGAGGATAAGGGGAAAGGGAAATGGGAAGGTGGTCGAGGAGGGCGTCGGGTCTGCTGAGTGGTCCAGGCTTCCTTCCCCACTGCAGTTTGTCTCTGGCATGGGCATAGCCACACTGCCTCATTGATGTGTAGCTTGTGTAAATCTCTGTTTGCAGGGCGCTCCTAGCTCGGGCAGCGAATGAGGTATAGGCACCTAATGTATACGTTGTGGTTTTGCATGGGTCCAGTTTCCTTCAGCAAGCCCCTGTCCCTGGTGCGATTTCAGTTGCGTCACTTTGAGGCTTCAAACGCTGCACTTGCAGCGTACTTTGCATCCAGCTAAAGTTGGTTTTTCCCCAGCCTTGGTGCTTTGCTGTAATTTTCAAGCTCCAAGTATTTGTGGTGAAAGCTGCGCTGTACTTTTGGACAAGATAATATCAATGTAGCAGCCGAGTGGTGTAAAATCAGCTATGTACACAAGTGTGAGGGAGTTCTGCAGCTGAATTTCTTGTTGTTCAGCCAGCCCAGTGTGGTTCTCTTCCTTTGTGTTTACCTTAGCTCACTGGGCCCGGGTGAACCAAGCTGAGCTACAGGGCTCTGGGCTGGTGGCTGTAATGCAGAGAGAAAAGGAATATACTGGTTGGATTCAGAGGAGTGTTTCAGGCTGTTGCGAAAGGCTCTGGAGGCTATGGTGGGAGACAGTGGGTGTGTGGTGGGTTCAGATGATGATGTGAATATGTCTCTGTGCATGCTTGAATTCAGAAATATGGTGCTTTTGCCTGGCCAGGTGTACACAGAACAGGGAGGGATGGAATAAGTATGTTCTCCAACATGGAGTCTGTGGCCCTTTTTGCAAAGGATATGAAGGATCATAATGTCACAAGTCACCCTTATCATGAAATTCACTTGCCACCATGGATGTTTTTGCTTTTTTTTACAAGGAAATTTCTCCAGCATGGTAGCTGGTGTGCTCTTCTGATTTCATTAGAAAGTAGTACTAGTACTGATTCACCATCTCTCTCAACAGATAATTGTTTAGGGTTTATGTGGTTGTTGGTTTTAAATGGCTTGGCTCTCCCACAAGGAAATAAGATCTACATTCATCTTTTCTTATAATTTCCCTGCTCAAGACCAGTCTTGATGAGGGAGGGACATTTTCAGACCCTGTGAATGACTTTATTTGCATGACAGCATTCAATGTTTTTGCAATGTGGAATTTTGCTGTTACTAACGTGGAATAATCTTACCTGTTTGTCAGCAGTGGAGGTGGTTAAACACAGAAAGGGCATTCAGCATAGACCTGAAAGTTAGGTATAGAATACATGTAATTTTAATTTAAATTTATGCTAATAGTGGGTGTATGAGCACCTTACACATTATTATGTGATGCAGTGTTGTGTGCCTTATTTTCTTTTTTTAAATTTTTTTTTGACTCCACAATAGTATTTCCTATAACACTTCTGGTTATGTAACAAAAACCAGAACCCAAAATATAACTTTAAAACAGGATTGTTTTTTCTTGGTTTCAGTGTGTAGAAAACAAATGAAATGAGAAGTAAAAAAAATATTTAATAAAGCATTGGTGTGTATTTAAAGAGAGTAAATAAGGTATCATTTTCTCCATAAGGGGACACAAGGTATTTTGTAAATCAAACTGATTGAAAAACCTGTGCTTGTACCTAGTAATCCAGGCTTATGTTGTCTTTGACCCAGTAAGTGATTAAATTAAATTAAAAATGTAGTTTTATTTCTGAGCTCAAATTTATTTTTGTGAACTTTTATTCAGTTTATTTTCTCCCTCCTATTTTACAGGAAGGAATGTTGCTTGTTAATTACATTGTCTGTGACTATGTAACTGTAGAAACCATTAATAGTGTGCAGTGTGTCACAACGTTGTAGGGAGTTTGTTTTTGTGTGAGATGGTGGATGTGAAGCTTTCTTAAGGCATGAGACGTACAGGTAATTTTTCTGGATTAATCTGAAGTATTTCACTATGAAGCCCTGTGCTATTGCAGCAGGTTTACTACCTGTATGGAGAAGGTACACTTGCTAGTTTGGAGGGAGACTGTGTAATATTTTCCCAGAAGTATGGAAAAGTCATGTAACTCTGGGGTTTTAGTGATAAAATGTGTGTGCATTGGGAGCAGGGAGGAGGCAAGGGGAAATGGACATTAGTAAACGAAAGGAGAAAAAAAAGAGAGCTCAGATTTCTGGAGGCTGCCCAATCCTGTGCTCCTGCAGAAGTCAAATGCAGAAGTCCGGCTGTCCTCAGCTAATGAGGTGACTTCTTTCAGTGACAGAAGTGCGAGTGCATGAAAGCCTGGATCCTGGGTCTGCCATCTTATCTCTGTGTCACCTGATCAGCTGGAGGAATGCATTGGTAACAGATGAATCTTAGACCCTTTTGAGGGTCTAAGATTTCTTTTTCAAATCTTAAGATAATGCAGACTAATTCTTAGCCACTCCAGACTGCCTTGGGTATTTGGCTGACTAAAGTGTGAGCTTGTGGAGTTTCTTTCAGCTCTTGTTTATCATCACTTGGCAAAGCTGTGGGTGGACAGACACTATGTAGGCCACGATACAAGTTTTTCAAACTTCCCTGGTATGGTTTTGGTTTACTTTCCTTCAGAGTATTTTATGAAGGAGTCTGTAATTCAAACCATAACTTTTCATTTTATTATGAGATCTGATGCAATACATATCAAGCCCCCCTGGTATGGAGAGGAGGTAAGGGATGAGTCTACTCAACATCTCCCTCTTTCTCGGCAGTGAGAGCCAGAACCTGTCTGTCCAACTCAAGGCACTTCACTGCTTCACTTTTTAAGAAGTGAGTTCCTGAAGCTCATTCCATAATCTGTGGAGACACAGTGGAATTTCCAGGGAGAATTCAGATTTTTATGTGAGCTGAATTGCCTCTCAGAGGTGCCCTCCTTTCCATTGACTGTGCACAGAGCCTAGGGTTACTACACTGGTTTACTTGTACCAGTTTTAGTGGCAAGAAACTCCAGGAAAGCTAACAGGATTTTAATGTTAAAAACAGATAATGGTTGTCCATTGTGATACCCAGCAAGGAGAAGGTGGGATTTGTCTCTTGAAATGCAGCTCTCTGGACTCCCTTTACAGCCAGGAGGCAGAACATTTCTAGGGAGCAATTAATCTCTTCCTGAAGTGGAAGTCTACATTTAGTCAGCAGAATCAGATCTGAGAAATGCTGTTTCTGCCAGCTGAATATAAAGGTAGTCCAAACATGTAGACTGGATGTAGACAACTGTGTTTCAGCAGATCATTTCTGCCTTTCACCAGATCTTTCAGCTTCAGTGCAAGTCAAATGGCAAAGATTATTCTCACTGTGAAAAATTTTCCTCTTGTGTCCACTTAGAATCTCCCCAGGAGTAACTTGTATCCATAATACAGTATTTTGGAAATTTTCTTGCAGAGATTTTTGAGAATGGTGGATTTAGGGAAGGAAGAATCTTTACATTCTTATTGAACTGCTCTTTCTCTGTTTGAATTGTGTATGAAGATAAGTGTATTCCTCCCTCTACCTCCCCTGTAGTCCAGTTGTTCAGAGCACTGAATGGTCTCAATTGTTGTAGATATGAGTGATAGTTGAGAGTTGTCTGTGCTTTGCAGAATTGGTCTCTAAAGAGAGAACTGTTGCAAAACTCTTTCAGAGGGAAAGCTGAACTCCTGTCTGCCCAAGAATAACTTCTAAGATGTGATTATTTTCTTTGAATTCAATGGCACCAGCCACATGCTTATAAGTTAATTGTGTGCATAAGGAATTGTTTGCAGGATTTTGAGGGTCCTAGTTATTATTAAGTAAAACCCTTGAGGGTCACTTGTACTCAAAGGATAGTTCCCTAGTAATTACTAGGGGGAGCAGTTTATACTAAACTATTATCTTTGAGTAATACTAGATGATTTGTGTGAGTGTTTAGCATTCATGTTTGTCTTGAACTTTGATATTAAGCTATTGATTATTATTAAACCTTAATTTGAGATCATCAGACACAGGAAATCAAGTTCTGTTCTGTTATGCAGGGTTTACACTGATGTAATAGAGATCAGAATTGAGCCCAGCTTCTGAATTGCAATTTCAGCCCCCATACTCAGTCTTCATCAATGCAATTAAATTTAAAGTCTTTACTCAATTTGTTGTTTAATCATGTAAGCGACTATTGGGATTCTTTTGAGCTCTGAACGCTGTTGTTGATCTTCAGGTTTCTCTGATACAGGTGGGAAAGTAAAACAGCTCTTCCCTTGTATATGCAATCTGAGGCTTCAGTTTCTCCTGTACTTCCTTTTCTCCATCCTATGTGTGGTGGCTATTCTTTCCACTTAGCTTACGATCCCTGAAACAAAGAAACCCTCTCTGTCTCTGGATCCCATTTTGGAAGGTCTGGCTGCTTGGAATTAAGGTGTTTAGTGACAGAGACTAATGCGTTTGTGAGGGCATGGGAAAAAGAAGGGAATTATTGTATGGCTTGAGTTTTGTGCTGATGTTCCAGTAGCAAAGAAAGAAGCGATACTTTTGATTCTGTTCAGAGAAAAAAGTTTGTGTCACCAAAAAACCCCCAAAACAAACAACACCAAAAAAACCCCACAAACAACAACAACAACAAAACTACAAAAAACCCCATCCCAAGACACAGTAACAGCTTTTTAAGCATTTTGTTAATGGAAAAGAAACCATGCTTTCCAAAGCTGATTAGCTGAATGGTTACTGGTAGTCTCCTGTGTTAGGTTTTGATTTTTGATCTCTTTCTCTTGAGACAGATACTGTAAATGATAGATGAGGTCTAACTTATGATTTCAAAGGATTAAATTTAACATGCTGAAAAGGAAGACAGTTTTACCAACTTGCTTCAATATATCTGAGGCTACAACTGAGAATGCTGGAAAGATGCAATATTTCAAAGATGAAAATAATTCAAAACGTTTGGGAAGAGAGAGAAGGGACAAGGCATATATGCTATGAAATAGCATTGTAACTGCTCCCTGAAAAAAATACTTTCCTCAGGTATTGCTGCTGACTTACCTTCCAATCCACTGTCTCATATAGACTGTGGAGGAGCTTTTCTGTTCCCATTTGCTTCAGGAAAGTATGTCAGTGTGTGCCTATGTACAGGTTTATGAACCTTGTTTGATGTAAAATACAAAGGCTAATGCTTGTGCCTTTTGCTGAGTCAACGTTTCTGTGTAGGAGAGGACTTTTCTGTCCAGCAGTGCAGTACTTCCTAGTGCAGCTTGGTCTTGAGCTGCTGCTAGCAAGACATGAGTTCACTCTCTGCATTCCAGGGAAAAAAAGCTATCCCAAGTGATGTCATGAAGCAAGAGCCGTAGGGAAAGAGGTGATATTTTAAGTACTTGACATGGTTGCTCTGGTGGGAAAGTGTGACTTGGGGTGATTTACTGACTTGCCTTATAAATAAATTTTATCCAAACATTTTAAAAATAGAGATGACTTTTTAATTATTTGCGGGTACTTAGCTGTTTCAGCAATGCTGGTCATGTAGCCTGTATGGTAATGCTGTAAAAATGCCTCGTGAATCAGGAATTGAAATTTCAGTGAAAAGCAGTGGAGAAGAGTCCTGAGTGACTTCTAAAAATGGGCCTTTGGTTAAATAACCAGCTTTTGCAAGAAAAGCATCTCTTGAAGCTTTGTGATAACTATCTGAGATGCTGCTTTGGGCTGCGTGAAGTGGTAGGATAGTAACCACGATGATGGTGCTGTAGCCCCATTTCTGTCTGGCTGTGAGTGCAAGATGTCAGTGTATCCTCCTGGCTGGCCCAAGCCTACAGGCAGTGATTACTCCAGTTTAACAGTAAGTGTTAACTCAAGGTATCAACTGCTGTTAGATCGGGTCAAGCTGTGCAGGTGCCTGAGCCCACACCTGATGGTTGTTGTCTCCCTATCTAGAGAGTCAGTGGGGAGAGAGCAGCCCAGAAAAAGATCTTCAGCAGGGGAATCCTCCTGACTGCACAAGGAGCCTGAGTGGCCTCCCAGAAGGGATTAGGTCTAGTCTTTGGAGAGCCTGGCCCTCACTTGGACTCAGGCGCTCCCCTAACTTGTAGAGGTGCTGGCTGGGTGATGGAGACAGAGGAGAAAAGTTCTTGATTCAAGGTGTCTTCTAAAACTTACAGAAAAAGCTAAGTGGGAAGGACAGTCATAAAGGTGAGAGGATTGTAAAGGAAGTGAAACTGAAAATGTAAAAACTTTGCAGGTTTTCTTCTTTTTTCTGGTAGAATGAATATCTTTGTGAATCTCCTGGATTTACTAACAACATATTGTATGTGTTCCTGTTAATTTTTCTTTGCCACTCTGCTCTTTCTGTAAATAAATAAAGCTTCTTCCTTATTTCTTCTCAGCCAAGGAATGCGTGTGTACCCTTACTATGAAGTATATGAAGGAAAGTCCTGGTCTCTCTGTTAATGGTGTCCACATTCAGCTGATCACACAGTGTTGGCAGGAGGCTGTGTTTTATTCATGATACCACCTTGCCATGGTTTCTGAACAGTCTCTTTTGGGAAAGGTGAAAAGTTGCCCAAGCCAAGTGGCATGAAAATGCAGACGTATTTTTTTAAAGGCATTGCTTTTAAGATGCAAAACTGGAGACTCTAATGATCTCTAATGAAGCACATGTTTATCAATAAAGTCACTTTGCATTTTCACCCTGTATCCTTAAAGTTTTAGTTCTATTTGTGTGTAATCCAGTTTTTAATTTATTAGTGATACTGCAGAAATCTTGGCAACTCAGCAAGCAGCAGTTGTGGCTGTATGCTGGAGGAGGAGAAGAGGGACGCTGGCTGGGTTTGTTGGGCTAGAATACAGTTGGCTTGTGTGTTTATCACTTCAATCACAGTGTGATGGCTAATAACGCTGACATTTAAGGTGTGCCCACACACTGGGCAATTGAGCTTGTGTTCCTTACCTCACTCCTAGTGTCTGCTAACATGTGGAATGAGCAGCTGTATTTCCGTTGTCAGGCTGTACTAAAGCCATCCACACTGTGTTTTAGTTGTGTCATATCTCAGCTGAAGGGAGTTGGTAATAGATTAATTCTTACATTGTACTGCCATTAGTGTTGGGTCTAGACATAATGCAGGA
Organism: Galbula dea; assembly: GCA_013399015.1. Taxonomy (NCBI): domain Eukaryota; kingdom Metazoa; phylum Chordata; class Aves; order Piciformes; family Galbulidae; genus Galbula; species Galbula dea. The sequence goes on along the minus strand of VWZX01009039.1, from coordinate 2,605,297 downwards.
AAATCTCAAATGAAAACCAGTACAATATGGATCAGAGGTGGAGGAGCAGTATGAAATTATAAGAAATGAGAGAGGAAACAAAGATAATCCTATGGTTGTATTTGGACAGCACTAACAGGTGCCCGGCCTTCAAGGAAAGTCTTACTTAAGTTTAGAGGTGAAGATAAAAAAGTGACAGAATGTAGACATCAAGGCACCTGGAGAAGGAAATCTCTGCATGAACATAGGCTAGATGTTAGAAGAACACTATCTTCAAGAATAGGCCCTTTTTCATAATAATTTTTATGCAATTGTCTGTTATTTTTATGCAAATAATTTTAATGCAAATGTAGCTGTTAGGTTAGCATAGCAGTATCTATGCAAGATAAGCAAATTGACTGTTCTGTTTTGTTTGTGATCAGGTTAGCTTTCTAGACCCTTGTCCATGGAAAGTCTGATTTATTTTTCACTTTTAGTCTTAATTCACCTGCATTATTTTTCTGTCATACTTCCTTTAGCATGGATACAGCCAAGATGAGCTTTTGCTGTATGTAATTATTAATCAGGCTTTGCAGATCTGCTCTGCGTATTTTTAATCACTTTCTAATATGTTTTGTAACTAAGGATTTCAAATGAGTAAGATTAGGTGGTAGATCTCTGTTTTAACTGCCCATGCAAGTTCTCTAGCTGTCTTTGGGAAAATATTTAAATAAGTTACAGGTGTCTTCAACTTCATGTGACCTTGTCAGAAATTAAACTAGGAGCACTCACACCTAGAGGCTGTCAAGAAACAATTGAGTAAGTGGCCTTCCTCCTGCTTTTCAGCTGTTTTGGTGGTGAGTTTCATGTGTGCTGTTTCTTTTTTAATTTAATTTTTTTCCCCATCTGTGTAAGACTGCATAAGTGCTTCTAGTCTCTTTCTGTAAAGGCCAAATCAAAAATGAGCTCACACAGTTGCATCATGGCTTGTCTGGGCAGCAGGAACTAACAGCTGAATGTGTCTGCAGAGACCGTCCTTAGTTGTGTGGAGAAAGCTGTGGATGGTTCTCTCTGCTCTGCTGCACTTCCTTCTCATAAAGAAGGTTTGGCTTCTTCTGAAGCTCAGAACCTTCTTGGAAACACAAGAAATGTTGTCCAGGCCAATTTTTGCACTGGTTAGCTCAAGACCTTTACCATCAGTGTTTTGTGGATGTTGGTGGATTTTTGATTTGGTTTTGTTCTCTTTACAGTATGTGAAGAACTGCCACATTTTCTTGCAACAGAAATTCTGATTCCAGTAGACAGTGCTATTGCCCATGTAAGGTTTTGAGACGAATCATGTGGATTGCATTGGGTTCTGGTCACGGTGCCTGAAACAGGCTAATTCTTGATTCATATACTTTTCTGCAGAAGGTCCTATTTTAATGTTGGTCATCACTATACTGCTTGTCTGTTATTTTGCATACACTGTTAGTTTCAAACTGTGTATGCTTACTGTAGAATCATAGAATGTCTTGGGTTTGAAGGGACCTTTAAAGGTCATTTAGTCCAACCTCCCTGCAGTGACCAGGGACATCTTCAGCTAGGTCAGGTTGCTCAGAGACCGAGGCAACCTGACCTTGAATGTTTCCAGGGATGGGGCTTCTACCACCTGTCTGGGTAATCTGTTCCAGTGTTTCACTATCTTCATTGTAAAAAATTTCCTGCTTAAATCTAGTCTAAATCTACCCTTTTTTAGTTTAAACCATTACTCCTTGTCCTGTTGCAACAGGCTCTGCTAAAAAGTTTGTCCCCATATTTCCTGTAGACCCCCATTAATTATTGGAAGGCTGCAATGAGGTATCTCGGAGCCTTCTCTTTTCCAGTATGAACAATCCCAAATCTCTCAGCTTTTCTTCATAGGGGTGATGTTCGAGCCCTCTGATAATTTTTGTAGCCCTCCTCTGGACCCATTTCAACAGATCCATGTCTTTCTTGTGCTGAGGAAGTTTGAAAATACTTGGGATTTCAGTGCTGTGTACAAGAGCCACATGCTGAGATTTAGGCAGGTAGGTGAAGATGCACAAGAGACAACCACATCTAGTCAGATGAAAGGCCTACAGTTGGCACACCAGCAATGGCAACATATAGCTCCACAAATTGAAAACTACAGAGGAAGGCAACTATGACCTGGCCACACACCTTCCTCTGTCACATCTGAAGGAAGGAGAGAACCACTGCAGTTAGTCTGCATGAGCAGGGAGACAGCCACAGTTCTCCTCTCTCTGTGAAATAGAAAGCCACAGTGGTAGTTAGTACTTGGCAAAGAAACCTAAATGTACACCTCTGCTAATGCTGCATGTGCAACTTTGAAAAAAAATTTCATGAAGATATGGAGCTGCTAAATCCAAGGAAGGGGTGGATTTAACCCTGGAAGGGACCAATGTTGTTATACATATATGTATATATGGTGTATACAACATTTTTATTGGGTTTTGAAGGGCCAAAGCAGCTAGATAGTCTATGCAGATAAAAATGCATGTGGCTTCTGCTATGCAGGTTCTTACAGGCTGGTCTTGACAGATGCCATTCATTCTGTGACTGCAGCCTGGGCCTGGGTGGTCCCAAGAGTTTTCCTTGGTAGGACTGTGTCTTCTTGTCTACCTCTTGTGTCACTCCCAGCTAAATGGAGAGTAATTAAGAATAGGCTGTGCCTTGCTGTTTTTTAAAGGCAGAAGGTGTGTAACACTTAACATTTGTTTTAATCATTGAAGAATTATAGCAGTAATTTTTAGCTGGAAAACTGCAGAATAAGCAACACTAATCCTAAAGCATTATATTTTTCTAATTCAGGATTATGATAGCTATGAAGAAAGGAGGAAGAAAAAATGTAAAGCTTAACGTGAAGAAATATTTAATTTTGTTCAGGAAATATTTTGGCAAAAATCCTCTGGATCTGCACAGAACCTACAGATTTAAGATGTCTTTGCACAGCCACAGGGTGAGATCATGGCTGTCTAACTACAGTTGGATATTCTGTATCTGCCAAGTTTAGCCTTAAATAAATAAATGAAAAAAGGTCATGCTTTGTTCAAACTCTTGAAATGGTTCTCACTTAATAGTCTGAGAGATAGTGACCTCCCTTTGAAGATACTGTCCTCCTGCTCAAAATCCTTCATGGAATGAAGAAACTAGCTGTTTAAATGAAGCCATGAAACATCTGAAGGTACTTTCTGGAATCCTTTAAAATGACCCTGGTTTAAGAAATATGCCCTGCTTACTGCCAGGAGTGCAGTAAAGTCAATCACTGGAAATCTATTAGTTGTGGGCAATTGCAAGCACGTTACCCAACATTAACCCACAAAAAGGAGAATTAACAGAGTTGAGGATAGTTCTTGCCAGAGAAGGATAAAAAAATAGCAGCAGAAGCTGAGTGGGAAGCTTCTAGCAGCAGGAGGGGGGACTGTAAAGATCATCTGTTCAGCCGTGCTTTTTTACATCTCCCTCCACAAACTCCCCAGGTATCTCTCTCTCTCTCTCTCATTTTTTTTTTAAGACACACATGAAAATCTACCTAATATACTATGAAATATACTATTGCTTATAATGTGAAATCAGTAATGAGGATGAACTAACCAGGAGGCAGTTTTCAAGGACCACTGTGATCAAGGCTAATGTTTTTACTATGAGGTCATGTACAAAGGCAGCCTCAGCTGATGGCAAGCTTGTACTTGAGCACTGAATAAACACCTTGTCTTCTGTGGTCCCTGCTCCAAAGAGCCTGCAATCTAATAAATGTGGTACACACATAAAGGGCTGTATTTTTAGAATTGCTTGCTTTATGGTCTTCAGATTTCTGGGGTTTTCTTTGTTTGTTTGAAGTCATTGAACTCTTCTTTATCTCCCTCTTATTTACTCACCTCTTCCCTGTCTTAGTACTCCAGGACAGTTTTGTGCAAAGTGTTTTTCTTCACCTCCCAGAAATACTATCAAGACCTGTGAAGACAGCCATGAGATCAACAGAAGGGAAGCAGCAGACAGAACAGAGAATGTTTTCTGGTAGGCCTGTGAGGAGAGCACGAAGGATAGGCAAGGAAGATCTGTCAGCTTGCTTCTGCTTTCTCTTTTATTTACAGTTTTTTGGTACTACTACCCTTTTCCTCAGAAATGTCCATCTCTGTGATAGTCAGCTGCATCTGTGCTCTGCTATAACACTGCTGTTCAAATGGCAGGATGGAATGAAGTTTGTAGGTGAGGGAAAAATATCCAAAGTCAAACAAACTCAAACAGCATTTGGCCAGAATGCTTTACTTAAAGACTTCTGTCTCAGAAAAGCTCAGAAAAATGTCCTGCCTTGCTGTGCTATGTTCATAGTGGTGGCAAACTACATAGCGTCTTACATAGCATTTTGTGACCTTCAGTGCAAAGACTTCTGTTTCCAAATATATAGAGACTGTTCAAGTTTTGCAGGCGTGTCATGACGCAGCTTGAATGACACTAGTTAGTTTATATAAATGAAACTGTGAACTAGCTCATGGTTCATTCTGGTATGGTAAGGTGGTCCTTTGCACTGTGTTACTGTTTGAGGGTGTCTCTCCTTTTACTAAAGCCAGTCTTTTGTTTATTTTCTGCTGCCCACTAAACCTAGTGCAAAGGAACAAAAACCCACCTGATGATCAGGGGAAATGGTTTACTTGTGTGTGGTTATTGGTTTGTGGTTTTTTGGTTTGGTTTGGTTTTTTGCAGGGCAGGGTGGATCACACGGGGGAGTTTATGAAAGATAATGGGCTTGGGTCTGTGTTGCTGCGGAGAACACTCTGAATTCTATAGTTGTACATGTTTACTATAGAATTTTGTTTGTCCAGTAGAGGTGTTTGGTACTGGTTGTGGTGCTAAGTAAAATGGGGAAGGGCTTCAATATGGCTTTTGGAACACAAGTTGAATTTGGTTCCTTACAATAAAGGTTTTTACATACATTCTTTGAGAATGGAAACCCAGGAAAAGATTCCAAACAGGTAATGCCTTGACTTTGTTTTACAGCTCCCTTCACCACGTTTCTGGTGTTTCATGTTGGATTCTTTCTTTATATTTTTTCCTTCTACAATGATCCCCAAATTTTTTGCAGGACACTTGTCTGTGGTTTCCTTCTCTCCAGTTGTTTATGCTTAATTTAGAAAATAAGCGCTATGATAATGTATAAGCTAATGATTTTCCTTAACCATTTTCTTACATCCTCAAGATGTCTCTGAAGTACCACATGGCACAGAAAGTTCATTTTGAAATGAATGCTGGGCTGAACTACATAAACTCCATAACTACTTGGATGTCAGTTGGAGGGAAAAGTCATGTCAGGTCATCACTAGAACTGCTGGCATGGCTCTGCTTTTCAGTAGCTTTTAGCTCTCTTAACCTTTCTTGTTTTATTAGAAAACAAAGAGACATTAAGTAACTCCTGATCTACCTTATATCCTTGCATAAAAGAGAATGCTATGCTTGATGCTGTTAGAATTGCTGTTGAACTGTACAGATGTAGTACTGAGGGTTATTAGAAAGAAATGTCTGGAGCATGGCAATTGTAAAACTCCAAAAGTTATTACTAAAGTTGTGCATAAGGTTTTAATATTTGTAAAGATATGCCTACACAGTATTCATGCTAGGTTAGGTTTGTGGTTTCTTTTGTATTTGTTTGTTGTTGGGTTTGTTGTTTTTTTCTAAGTAGCTGTTTGTTCCTTAACTTTCAAGTTACTTCTCACAATTTTATTTAACTGATGACCAGACTTGATGGGTCTAATGCTGTCATGACCAGCCAGTCAGCTGAGGGCAGAAGCTATTAACTTCTTCAGCTGTTTCATCAACTTGGTGAGCTTGGTAAAAGCAGATATTCTTTGTTACAATTTGCAAATCACTGAAGACTGCAAAGACAACACAGCAATGCTAAACAAACCCTTATGTCTCTCTCTGCTGCCTACACATTGTTCTAGTTGTACCCATCTTTGTTCATTTTGCTTTCTTCTGCTTTTTCGTCCTGGTAAAAACCGTTCTTCCTTGTCCTCTACCTAAACCTACCCGGCTCTGCTCAGAACTTGTTTTTTAGAGCATGAATCATAGATTCATAGAATGGCCCAGGTTGGAAGGGACCTTAAAGATCATCTAGTTCCAACCCCCCTGTCATGGGCAGGGATGCCACACACTAGGCCAGGTTGCCCAGGGCCATATCCAGCCTAGCCTTGAGCACTGCCAGGGATGGGGCATCCACAGCCTCTCTGGGCAACCCGTTCCAGTGCATAACCACGCTCTGGGTAAAGAACCTCCTTCTAATTTCTAGTCTAAATCTCCCCTCCTTCAGCTTGTATCCATTCCCCCTCCCTTGTCCTATTGCAATCTGACCAGCTGAAAAGTCTCTCTCCTTCTATCTTGTAATCCCCCTCTAGGTATTGAAAGGCTGCTATAAGGTCCCCTTGAAGCCTTCTCTTTTCCAAGCTGAGCAACCACAGCTCTCTCAGCCTATCCTCATAGGGGAGGTGCTCTAGTCCTTTGATCATCTTGATGATCTTGAATGATGACTACCTTGTGAGTTCTGGGACTTAGTAAGGAGTGAGGCTAGGGACTGAAGAAAGAAAAAGAGATGAGTTTTGGTGTCATCTCCATCTTATTCTACAGACTGAATTGTGCTGTTTCTTATAGTAGTTTGTTGCACTGTGGCATTTTTGTTTTAAAATAACTTAAACTTCTGAGTTTGTTTGAGAAGCACCTCCTCCAAAAAAGGTAGCTCAATTATCCAGGTGGAGCATATGATACTTTTATATAAGAGTTCAAGGATGTAATGAAAGAATAGGGGAAAAGATTACAAGAGTGGAGTAATATATATTTAGTAATAAAGATAATCTGCTATACTTGTGAAGTCTGAAACCTCTCCAGGGAAAACCTGCTTTTGCCCTCTTTTCTATTGCACAAAAATTCATTAGCTTGACTGTTTGTATTATCACAGGTTAACTGCAGGCCAGAACTTCTTTTCCCGACACAAGAGATACTTTTACTTGAAGGAATCTGTAGAATATTTTTATTCTTCTTTAAGAACTTGATTTCTGTCAGCCTAGCAAAATTTATTTTAAAATAGTAATACATACTTTGATACATTTGTTATACATTTATTTTATTGTTGATATATTTTGTATAGCTTTGTTTTCCAAATCTGAATTATTAAGTGCAATATTTGAATTTGAGCATAGGTAGGAATAGAATTTTTTTCTGGAATCAATATTGTCCTCTCACAGAATATGGTACATGGCATTCAGCCATATCCTTACATGGGGAAAATTGTTCAAATTAGAGGTACCGCATTGGCCAGTACAACTGGGCTCTGCTTAACTATTCTAGAGCAACAAATGAATCATGCTTGGGAAAGGGAAATGGGGATGAACATTCATCCACTGTTCTCACCCGTGCTTGAGTTGGTGAGAGGCCTATGAATATTCCTGATCTGATGTTTAAGGTGATTGAATTGAATTTGGTGCTGTCACCGCCAGTGCCCAGGGCTCGATTCCTGATCAGGGAGGAATCCTGCTCTGGCAGGGGGGTTGGACTAGATGATCTTTCAAAGTCCCTTCCAATCCCTAACATTCTGTGATTCTGTGACAGTCAAAGTAACAGTTACTGGAAAAAATACTCACTTTTCAATATTGTGTGTAAACATTTTTTAAGTGTTTGCTCAATGTGTTTTTCTGTAATAAACTTCTACAGCATTGGAATGTCTTTTGTTTTCTTTTCATGGAAATTTCACGTTTCAAACACCTTACCTATATTATGAGTCCTTTCACCACAGGAGGTGAATTATCTGGATTATCTTTACTCTGTGTGGGCTTCTTTAGTAGGAGTTGCAAGCAGCCATGTTCTCTATTTTGACAGTTCTACCTTCATATTAGTCTGAGGGTCAATTACTGTTTGAAAGTCTAGCTTTCATGTTTTCCCAAACTTTTTTTCTCCTCATCTGGCTAGGGGTTTTTGCCTCCAATAGTGGATCATTTATCTTGAACAGATGTTTTATATCAAGGTTGCTCACTTCTGCTTCTTGTCTAAGTGACAGGCAGTTAGTATAAACAACCCCATACCCTTGGAAAACCCTTTGAATCACCTTTGGGTGGAAGGGAAGGAGGGAGGAGAGAACAGGGCCAGGGTTGATTATTTTTAAATAAAATGGACATTTGAGGTGTACATTTCCATGACTTCTGTTGCGCTTACTGGAACAATCTTCTAGCACTAGGATCTGCTGGAGGAGAACTGTTGCTAATTAAATCACTGAGTTGCTTTAAAAGAAGAGATGACCTGTGCTGATCTTGTTCCCTTCATGTTTTCTTATGTATGTAGGGACCAAAGAGGAAGGTTCTGTCAGTGGTTCATGGCAGGACAGCGTTGGAAAATAGAAGACCGAATGCTTCTCAGTTTTTTATTTATGTTGTTCTTAAAACCTCAGAAGAGACCAAAGACAGCCTGAAAAATGTTACCTGGTGTTTCCTATCAGGCCCACTGAACACTCAACTGCTGGTAGGAGGACCAGCTTCCACGGTGTTCAGCAAAAAAAAAATAAAAAAGCTGAGAACAAAGGTTTTTTTGTAGATTTGTAAAAAGCAAAGGTTTGTAACAGTATGGCCCACTTGCCTGTAATTTTTAGGTTGAAGCCAAAGAGCATGATCCCTCAGCAGCTTTCACAAATGATATCTCCACCTGTACCAATCTGCTGCATTGAAATAGTTCCATTCTGGCCTTTTGTGTGGGAAATGTAGACTATTTGTCAGTGGAAGCTTTTGGGACCTTGCTAGTACTGAAGTGGTAGGACACTGTTTGGGGATTAGCTGCTATTCAGTGTTCTTTCATTTGCTGATTATCTTTCTATGGTGAAACTCCTCTTGAAGATCTCTTTCCTATCAGGCTTGTACACAACTGAAAATGAATGTGTATTACAATAGTTTAATAAAAAAGTCCCAACTAGAATATCATGGACTGATATTGCTTTAATTTGTTGCTAACAGTCCTCGTACAATCTTTCTCACTAATAGTTTCACTAGTACTTGTTACTTGCAGAGGTTTTCTGTTTCAGTTTTTACTAGTTAGGGCAAAGACACCAGGTACTTGTAGGTGAGAGGGGCTGTGTGGTATGCAACGTGAAAGAAGCTTGATATTAAGGCAGAAATGGGATCTCAAATTGCACTGAGGTCAGGTGGTCACAGAGTAGACAGTATCCCAGTATGTTAGGAGTTGGAAGGGACCTCGAAAAATCATCTAGTCCAACCCCCCTGCTACAGCAGGTTTCGCTACCCTTGAGCCTGCTCCTGCCAATGTGCGCAGCACACTGAATAAATATAATGAATATACTGAATAAAGGAGTCAGCTCTAAGCTCTCTGCTTTCAGCAAAGGCTGATATGCAGAACCCTCTTGCACTTTTTGCTTTCCTAAAAACTCCCTTTTGCAGTAGTGTCTCAAGGCTGCTTGCTAATCTTGCTGGAAATGCATGCTTCACAGACTTTTGAATGACAATAAAATGACTTAGTTGCCTACAAAGATCCCCACTGAGGCTCCATTTGCCAAAAGAGGGAGGTAGATGCCTTTTTCAGATCTTCTTGGGACACCGTAGTCTTTGCTCTAAGTGATAGCCCTGGTAGGTGCCATTATCCCAAGTGCTGTACAAACAGAAGTCAGGTAACAGTCCCTTCTTCCAAGAATTTGCAGATCAAACAACCAAAAAACCCCAAACAATCTGATAATAAAAAGAATGTTTAGGCAAGACTAGAATCTGGATGTATCTGAACTTTTCTTAAAGTGCACAGCAACTTAATCATCTTGAGAAGAAAGCAACAAAATATCCATTATAAATTGGCTCCTTTTTAGGAGTGGTTGTGGGTTTGGTTGGCTTTATGCTATGCCAGAAAATCTGTAGTTTAATCCTAAATTTGGAGACTTTTCAGTATTTGAGACGCTGGGGTTTCTGTTCTGGTTCTGCCTCCAGGTAAGAATTTGCACCAATTCTTCAGGACTTGCATAAGCAGCCACGTGGGAGTATCACCACCAGTACAAAGGGTAGAGACAGACTTCTGTTCTGCATCTAGCAAGATAAAAAGAAGTGATTTAAAGTGATATGAGAGAGGTCTTTCATAGAGTTTAGACACCTTTGTGAGTAATAGCAATCCCCTGCACTGGTTTGGGGGGGGTACTGTACCATTCCCTGAAATGCCAAAAGTGCTTAAGCCTTGGTTTTGAACCTGCTTCTTCAGAGTCCAACATGCTGCCTTCAGCAGCACTTTTGAGATCCTTAAAAACAAAACCTCCTTTCTTTTTTTCTTCTCTGTTTTAGCCAGCCTGTCTTTTACACACTAGAACCAAAGCTTTCAGGTCTCTTTTAGACCTGAAAGTCCTGAGGCTGCATTTTGAAGGGTTTGCCCCAAACACTAAAATTTTCCCTTGTTCCTTTTTTTTGTATGAAATTAAAACATAGTCAGTCAATATCTTGAAGTGCAAGTCTCTCTCTTTTCTTCCTACGATTACTAGATTTTTTACAGAAAGATTCTTTGTGCCCATTTGCCCAAACATTCATCAATCAAGGAATAGTGAAATGTGAAGTTACTAATAAAGAATGAAACCCGTGGTGCTCACTGGTTGCAGTGGCTAGTTTGTGGTATGCTACACGTTGCAGAACACCTCTTGCCCCTGGCTATGCTACGTACAGCGCTGGATTGCTTGAGGCCTGACTACTGGAAAGAGCAGCAATATATAGATCCTCCTTTTACAGGTCTTATGGCAGTGAAAGGTGAAGAGATGGAGTGGGAAAACAAATTAATGTTAGGTAGGGAATAGCAAAAACAATGGCCTATTTGTGAGGAGTATATTGCTAGAAAGGCTGACTGGAGCGTCCGGGGCTGAGATGGGGCATATATGGTTGACTTGAATTGGGAGGTTCAGTAGTGACAGATGGTTCACACGGTTTTCTAATGCAGGAGAAGGTATGAAGCATGTCTGTGTTTGTGTGAGAGAGCGCCAGGGCTTGAAGGATTGATTACGTGTGAGAAGCTTAACATGCGAGCACAGTGTGTGTGTGCAAGCATGCAAGGGCAGGATTGTTTGTATCAAAGGATGTGTGTGTGAGAGAACTTGTCTAGCTAGTGTGCGTGCATACACAAGGGGGGTTCTCATGTTGATGTTGTAGTAATAGAGGACCTGAACATATTTGTGTTGGCTGGTAAGTTTTGTGATTTTTTTATTTTTAATTTTTTTGTTAAATCTGATGTAATGCCTCACTGTAAAAATATCAATGCTGCAAAGATGGATTTCCCTGCTGAAATGTTCTTTCCTGCAAATATTATAAGTTCATGAAACCTCATTATTTTTAATAAAGTATGCTGTCATAGGACATAAATATTTTTCTTCTGAAGTTTTCAGGTATGATGAAGCCAAGTTTTGCAGTACATACCTAAGTAATAACATATAGAAGGCACTTAATTTGTGGACCATTACAACATACTTCAGGTCACATTATGGCCAAAGGCTGTGACTTAATTTACCCAAAAAGTATTGTAATCCCATTGAAATGCACTTCCTGAACTCTCTTACTGTTTTTTTTTGGGGGGGAGGGCGTGGAGAGGCAGGAGGAAGCTGAATTTATTTATTTATTTATTTAATAGTAAGAAAACAGTCAAGTCTGTGCATTTATTGGGTGCGATGGACAAAAATCTGATATTGCTGACAATCTGGAAGGAAATTTATTTCTACCCAAAATTTTCCAGACATATTATAAAGTATAGATGTTTATAGTAGTATTTTATTCAGCTGGATTACTTGACAAATATATAAAACCAAGATTTGGCCAATACTGCTATATTTTAAGAATCATTGTGGAGAATGATCAGGATTGTAACAAAGTTTTATGGCTGCCTCACAGCTATGCCATTTCAAACAGAATACTTTAGAAGAGCAAAAGCAAATATATCAAATTTGGACTAACTAAGAGCGTGTCTTAGCAAAATCAGTTTGATGTTATTCTATTTTGCTGCAGCCTTTCTTCTATGTTTTAATAATCTTTTACACACCTGCTGTGTTCTTTCTTCTCATTCATGCTCAGCGCATTGGACTTCTTCAGGGAAATCTTCTGTGAAGTCCTTACATTCTTCCAGGAACAATGCAACCTGTCCTTCAGAAAGAATTTTGGTTTTTTTTACTGTGGTTTGGGTTGGTTTTGGTTTTTCGGTTTAGTTTGTTATTTTAGGTTTGTTGTTTGGGCAGCCTTTGATGAATTTACTCCTCTACAATTCAAGCTCACTGCAACAAACAAGAAATCTATGAAAAATTAGAACCACATCCTAGCAGTAAGAGTCTAGTTGCAGACATTAGTCTGAACAGTTGGTTAGGAGTAGGAAACTGAACATTTTTTAAGGATGGCCTCACTTTGGCTCTTAGCGTACTGGACACATTGTAAACTTTTAAATTCTAATATATATATATATACAAATAGTGTTCCAAGAACAGCCAGAGAGAGAGGTGTTGTGCATGAAGTTAGGCTATTCTTTTTTTAACTTATTAGATAGTCTGACATGTTAAGGTAACGTGTTCTGCCACAGTCATACTGCTCCCCCATTAGCTTTATCCTGCAAAGCAGGGAAAACCATTCAGTGGGAACCTGCCAAATTGAAGATGGGAGCTATGGAGAGGTCACCTAGAGGGAGGTCTGTAACTTCCACTCCATGCTGGAGGAGTGCCCTTGCATGCTGCTGAGAGCAGTCAGCTAGAAAAAATCTTGTTGTATTTGAGAGGTGGAAGGAAAGACCTTGAGACTATTTAGGGATGAAAGAGTTGAATCTGGACAGCTGGTGTAACCTGGCTGTCTCAAGTGGTCTTGGATGCTCCCAAAGAACAGGCAAGCAGTTCTTGTATGGGGAAATAAATTAGAGATGTAGCTCCTGACACCTGTCAGCAGGGGATTGATTTGTACATTGGAGCAGAATGATTGTCCTAGAGTGGATTGGTAAATATTCTTATTGTTCACATTTAATAGTTTTGATTAATACTCAACTCCTGATGACCTCAGTGTAACTGCATAGGGAATAAACTTGTTGAGCTGATTTGCATTGGTGGGGGAAGAGAGAGGGAATTGGGAAAAAGAAAAGGCTCATTGAAGAAATGATGGCTGTGTTTGGTGTTATAGCATGACAATGATTTCCTAAAGATGTTTCTGTCCTAAAAACTACATCTTTACTTTTATTCTGTCCTGGCACATCACTTGCATTGGGAGCAAAATAGCCTAGGTATGAGTGTTTGGTGTTGCCTGCTTGTTGAGGCATTCAGCATTTGTTGTACTGTTTTGTTACATGTCTACCATGAGGCCCCAATGAAGCCTCCTGTCTCCAGAGTTCTGTTTTAAAAGGGAATGGTAAACATGCTGTTGTCATTTTCCTCTAAGCCTTAACCATTGCTTTCAAGCTGTTCCTCTGGTAACCTTTTTATCTTATGTTGACAGAGGCATAGCATCTGGCTTCTTGACAGAAGGTGCAGGTGATCAGAGTTGGCCATTATAGAGTGACTGGGATGTTTTGGGTGTGGTCTCAAACCTAACCTGATTTAAGAAGCGCTGTCTGTTGTTGTGCTGTAAGTCACCACAGAAAGTAACTCTGTATGCAAAAAAAGTACTCATACATTGGTTGGGAGAATGTGAATTCAGTGGCAGTTATAGTGGCACAATGTTTTAACTGAAGAAGACTGAAAGGAGTGTTGAGATTATAGATAGTTTCAAAATTATTTTGATCTTCTATTTTTAACTAAGAAATGAAGGAGAGCCTTCTTGTTTATTGCTCTCAAAACTATTAGCAAACTCTCTGATAGCAGCTGTCTTCTTCCTGCCTTCCTAGACTCAAAAAGTACAACCTCCAAAGCATGATGAAAGTGAGTATTTTTTTTTTCTTTTACTTTGGTGGGTGTTGAAACTCAACTATGCAAGGTTTTTGGGTTTTAATTTTGGTGGGTTTTTTTAATTAGTTTGATGGAGGACTCTTACTGACTTCTTCAGTGGGCTTTGAAACAGTCCCTGCTTGCTTGTTTTAAAATACTGAGAAAGGAATATGTGTATTGTAGAAAGTGTTGTTTAAATGTTGAAGGTTGAGAGCAGCTGAAATGTGTACTGCAACTTTTGCCAATTGTCTTGAAAAAGTCCTGGAATCTCTAGTGAAATACTAAGCTGTTCCACTGTATGCATCCTGTTCATTTCATAGCTTGCTTATAAACACTTCAGTATATTTCATTGAGTTGATGGAATTTATATGATTATGCATATACTGCTGCTACAGCCTTTCCACTTTCTTTAGGGTTTTGGATCACACTAGTGTCTGTTACTATGAAAAGCTGCTTTGTCAGGTGGCGCCTGGGAAACCTGGGGCTACTTATCACCCAAGCCACATGCTTGTTTTGTTATGTGTTCTAACCTAGGCTTTGGCTTGCCTGAAAGCTCAGCTAAAACCCCACAGGCTTAGTTCATCCTCAGGCTTGCTCGTATTTAAAATCTTGCCTTGATAATAAACAACATTTTTAACCAGGGTTTTTGAAATGGTTCACTCCCTAAGCTTTAAAGCAATTGAGAACCCACCTGAACCTGGCACAATGTTTCCATGTATCCGTTTGAATTTGCAGTGTGTACTTGTCATACACTGCAAACCCTCTTAGTACATGAGAAGTACCAAAGAGCTGTTCTCATTTTACTCTTTCAGCGTGAAGTTATTTTGACATGTAATTGCTAAATTATTCTGCATATGTCCATGGTCTCAGAACGTAAAACATAAGGTTGTTTTCTACCTTTTTGTTGTTTCTTTCCTTTAGTTTGCAATCTTTTTTTGCCACTTTCAGTTACTATGCTAAAATAAGTGGCTCGTGGCCTGGGAGAGATACCTCATTTGAGTCGTGTTTATAGTGTTTTCTGTTAGAAGACTGATGCCTTCTAGGGATCTGACTTGTCTCCCTTCTCACACCAGAAGGTAAGCAAGTTTGTAAGAGTAATTTTAAAAATCAGACAGCTAAAGTTTTTATCCCAGTTACTCTGAGATTCTCTGGTGTAGCATTGTCCACCTTCATGTATCTGAAGATAATGCTGAAGTTCTGGGGTAGACTCTGCAAAGTTTGGGTGGGAAAGCAGTGACTTGGTATGAAAATCATCAGAGTTTTTAAAGAATGGCTTTGTGTCTCCATTGTACTCTCTCAAGTCTGTGTCTTCCTGGTGCTTTTTAGTGTTTTATAATTTACATGTCAGTAGTGTTTAAGATGAATATCATGAATGCCAATATGCAGTTGGACTTTATGCAGATTGGTTTTGGCTATGTTTTTGAAAATCTGGTGGCTTTTTTTCCTTTTTTTAAAAATAGGACTTATAAATCTTTATTTTAAAACAATCATGAAAAATATTGAAGTCTTCTTAATTCAAAGTATTTTTTACATTCTGAAATGCCTTTTTCATAGGTTGAAGCTGGTCTCTCTGTCCATGTTTTTGATAAATGGTAGTTGTATTTACTTAGCTGTTGCTCAAGAGTTACCTATTTTTCATATGTCTGATAAATGTGGTTCTCCATCACTTTTATGTTTCAGAGCTTGATAAAGAGAGTGTTTTCACTTTCAAATTGAGCCAATTCTTTTTGTCACAATCAGGTCTAGTAAAATTTGCTAAAGAAGAACAATGATTACTTCAATTTCAAGATATAAACCAAACTTGTCCCCACTGGAGAGCGGGTACTGGGATCTTGCTAATGTTTAGCCATTATAAGGAAGTCCTAAGCTGGATTTTCTATTGATCTGTGAGATTGTGAAGAAAAAAGTTTTGAATAGCCAAGCCAGACAAAAGGCAGCTTCATATACACCTCCTCACCTGTTCTTTTTTTCACATTTATGGCTAACTGATTATTTCTCTCCCCCCTACTTTGGGAGAGCAAGGGTTTCTCATAGAAATAACATAAAACAGGATGATTTTACTATATTTACAATGAATCAATTAGAGCTTTCAAAACTTTGGTCATGCAAAATAGGATGGCATTTCAGTGTGAGGAACAAAATATAATAAAGCATGAGAGCTGTCAGCACAGTGCACTAGAAACAATACAGGGAAAAAAATTCCACTGAATGTTGGATTAAAGCTGACTGCCTGAACGTGTTTTAAGGATATTCATAAGACTACAATTCATTCAAAATTCTAAAAGCCTCCCTACAGTTTTTGATCTGGCCTTGTAGGAAAAGGATAGGCAAAATTCTTTTAAAGCCAGATGTCTTATACACATTCCCACATAAGAAACAATATTTCATAGTTTTCAGTTCAAAAACAAAATAAGATCTGATGGTATTTGGTATATGTCAATATAGAAATCTTAGTGCTCTAAAATAAAACCCAGACTCTGAATCTTTTTGTCCATACTGGGTGATTTTCTATTTTACAGTTAGCCAACAGAATGCCTCTGGAATACAGACTAGTACTTACTGAGAATAAGCATGTGTGCATTGGTCTCTGTTAATTGTAAAAGAATAAAGTTTTCATATTTGCATAGCTGAAATGTTTACAGTTCCAGTAGTGGCTTTGAAACGGCAGTCAAATGTAAAATTTTGCATTTGGTGGTTTTGTCATAGAATACTGTAGGATCAGCTTTTCTTCTTAATCTGTGTAGCTTTTGAACCTAATAAAAATTAAGTTTTGTTAAGTTTTGATTCAAAAGGTTGTTGACTCAAGAACTTACAACTAAAAGGCACTTAGGACATGCTTTTTCTTAGTGATGGCCAAGTCACATAACGGCATGAGTGCTTGACTTCTGAGTACCTTCCCTTCCGCAGGGAAGAAGTTACAAAGAGAGGCTGGTTTCTAAACTAAGGAATAGGTTGCCGTAAGAGTTCGGTTAGGTTAGTTGGGATCATTTCTCATGTGGTAATGCATTTGCCAGTTGTCTTTGTCTTTCCACTCTCTTATTCTCTTGTTCAGGGATGTCTAGAGTGACTTCCCAAGGGGCAGGGCCTGTAGGAGCACCTGTGAGATAGTTTTATAGACTTTGTCAGCTGCGTGGTTGAAACCAGAATAGTCTTTTCAGAGTGTACTTGCTCGCATCCTGATGTGCCCAGCAAAGCCCATCCTTGTTTCTGCTGCCAGACAAAGCACACATACAGAAGTTACTTGCTGCTGCTGTTCTCCCTGTACTCTCCAGCCACGTTTTTCTGTGGTTGTGCTCTAATTTTGGGTCATTCTTTGCAGCCAGGGAACTTATTTTCTGTGCAATGTACCAAACAGCTGGATGCTGGATAGCCAGTTAACAAAAAGGAAGCTGGCTTTGGGAGAATCTCTGGAACGTGGAGAAGGGAATTTTTTAGTGCATGTAGGAAAAAAGCCATTTCCCTTTGGAAAAAGCTATGCTGACTTTATTAGACATGCAACATACATACATATGGACATTATTTAACATTAATTGTTTAGTAGAAAATATTATTTTTATAGCTTTTCTTTTAAATTAATCTGACAGGTTTTACAGTGGAAATAATACTCTGCAGAAACTTTTAGCATGCGGGCCTTTCCCCATATTCATTGTCAAGGTTCCTTCAAAACATCCTCCAACTCTTCCATGATAAATACCTTCTCTTTCTGCTAGGTTTGTTCTGGCAAAACTGAAGTCTTTTCACTTTTTTTTAATAAGGTTAATAGCTAATTCAGAAGTGCTGGCAGGCTGCTGGAAGAGGAGCAAATAATGTTCTTTTGTGTTCTTCAGTGAGCTCTTTGGAAAAGAGGAACGCTGGACAAAGCTGAATGTGTGTCCTGCAGAACCTCACTACAGCTACCTGTCTGAATATTAAACTGACTTACAAACAGGTTTCAAGTTTAGCTCCTCTTAACTCTGTCACCATGATCATTAATTCCAACCTGAATTTTCATCCTATGTGTAAAACATGTGCATGCTATTGGCTAGGATTTTGCTGTTTCCCCATTAGTGTTTACAGGGCGTTGGATTAGATGATCTCCATCCATCCCCTAATATTCTGTGATTCTCAGATTTTTTTAAATAAGCGTCTTGTTTTGCTGTGCTAGATCTGAAAAAACGGGTGCACCAAGCTAATTTATCCTGCAAAAGAATAATTAATGTTTTTATTATGCTACGTCCGGTGAGTTTGTTTGGGGTAAAAATTAAAAATCAATTGTAAGTTGGAGCTTGCAGGCCCATCCATTGATGGGGAATCCATATAAAAATTTAAACCTTTCTGATGTTAATGTGAAAGCCATGATTGATAATGTAACACTGCTGAAGAATTCTTGACCCTGCATACAGGTGTCTTTATGTGTTTATTGACTTCTATAGGATATAGGCTTGCTTTTGTAAATTCAAGAATGTCTTTTTCTTGAAAAGTTTGATGCAAATTAGAGGTGCACTTGAAAGGTTTGTATCTATTTAGTTGTATTTGCGAAAGTCATAGTTAAGTATGGAAGTATGACGTGTGTTAAATCTTTTTCCTGAATGGAAGTTTCTACTGTGGCTCCTGGATTCTCAAATGCCTGGTAGTTAAAATCTTGTTATAGAATATAAATGTGTATTGAGAATCCAGATATGCTGCATGTATCAAAAGTACATTACTGTCTTTTGAGAATGAATTCTGCACTATAGACATTGATATTTCTTATGCGTAGTTGCATTTCTCTATGCTATCAAGTGCTTATGGGTTGGTCTGGTAACTGCTTTCTCTACAAACTGTTATATCCTCTTTAGATACCACCGCTACAGCAGCCCAGTTTTTACAGTGATGATGTAGATATCTGGTCTGGTTTGGGTTAGAACAGGACTAATTCTGTTCAGTGATTTTACTTTTTAGCTAAAGCTTTTCTAAGTAACTGCACTTTCTGAAACTAACAGCATGTTTTTACAGACACTGCCAGCTTCTAGCAGTGATAAGACCTAATGTTTAGATTTACTACCAGGGATTGATATGCAAAGCAATGTCACTGCTAAATCTTGTATCTCACGTTGGGGGGTGCAGCGTAAAGGCTGCACCTTCAGGGAGGAGCAGACAGGGTAGGTGACCCTAAACTGACCATGCCATATATGTCATATTTGATATAAAATTGAGGGTCAGTTCCCTCTTCTCCCCTCTTCTTCTCTTGCTCTTCAATGGCCGTCATCCAGGAGAACTCTGCCTGTTCTGCCCTTGATCCTGATCCCTAAGTTCCTTCATCCAGTAGCAGGATCCAGCACCTGAGCTTGGCTCCCATCTGCTGCTGAGGCCTTCTGCTGCAGTATCAGTGGTGATGGTGACGCAGTTACCATCAAGGGGGGGTTAGGATTTCATATTGGTTTTGTGCATATTTGTATATATTTCGTTTTATTATTATAATTCAAGTAGTTTTTAGTTTTCTTTTCCAGTCCCCTGGGGGTTGGGTGCAGGGAGTGGAAAAGGGAGTAATAGTGAGCATCTGTCCCCGGGTTGGCGGTCAGCCCAGCCTGGACACTTGACTGTAACTTTCAAGACTTACTTCCAAAGGTCCATAATTTCATGCTATGTGTGGTTGCCACATGGTGTCCAACTGCATTTGACCTCCTCTTTTCTTCTGTACCCACTTTTGCTAAGAAAGCCAATTGAGGGTTGAAAATAGCATGGTCTTGTAGAGAAAGGAAGGTCTAGAGGAATTAGTTGTTTATTGAAATGGGACGTAGCTTTGGGCATAAAATGAAAAAAGTTCATTAGATGGTTAGTTTTTGCTATCTTCCAAAACTCGTATTTATTTATCCTGTATCTGTATACCTCATTCTAGTGCTTTTCTGTCACAGCTTTATTAGGGTACAAGTTCAAGGTTGGTATAGGAAAGTCTAGATAGAAAAATAGAGCCTTCACATTAGTTTCACCATATAGGTTGCCTAAAGACAGTTACTTTGATGTTTTCTTCGGAAAGCTAGAGCCTGCTAAGCTCATCCCGGTTTCCATAACCATCTCTGAAGGAAGGGCAAGGCAAAAGTTTTGCACACCCACTCCCTGCCATATGTGCTAATGGAGTCTTCTAGTGAAGGAGTGAGCTAGCCTAGTCTCTCCTTGATTCCAACGCATCTAGAAAATTGATCCCTAGTTGTGAATGCTTGACAGTATTGTAAATATGATTGTAGACTGAAGGTGTGCAAGTTAATTTTTGAGTGGCAGATATAGTTTGCTATGGCCTCTTAACCATGAAAAAAGTTGAATACCAAAGTTACTTTCTCAATACATAAGTACATTTGAACAGTTTCAGTGTTCTTTGGAAGCTTTGTCATTTCGAACTGCTACATATAAACCCAGAAGTATTTATCAAGTGTATCTATTAAAAGTAAAAATCATATTGAAGGAAAACCAAAGAAATTAGAAGGCAAAGTTATTAAGTAATATGAATGTTGGCCTCAAAAAGTATGTGTGTATATATATATATATTCTGACCCTTCCCCTTCCTTTGTAACAAAACACTCAACAGTCTAAATAAATAGTGCTTGTTTTATATTTTGTGATTAAATTCGCATAGGTTGAGTGCAGGACTCTAATGTAAACTTACTGTGGAGCATGAGAGAAAACAGCTGGTAAAAAGAGGAGGGGGAAAATATCAGCTGACTTAAGTTCACTTTTAAAATTATTTTAGTAGTTTTAATTGTGCTTCAGTTTTTCAGATAGAAGAAAATAGTTTTGTCCTGCTGATGTGGAGGGCTGAAAAAATGCTTTGATTTTTCTTTATCTACCTCCCTTTTTTTCCCCCCTCCAGGTTAAAAGGAGGAGAGAAATGTTTTGTAGATAATGAGGGTTTCCAAGGACCAAAAAAATGCCCAGAACTTCAATTACTTCTACCAATTCATGTAAAATATGTGGGGTTGTTGTCAGTGACAATTTCAGACAGCTCTAAACCATGTTCTTCAAACATTTGCAGTCCATAAAATAATAAAAAATTTCTAAATGATCTGAACATTTAAACCCATTTCTCCTTTATCCACTATGGCCTTGATATAAGGTTGCCAAAATAGAAATATCTTCGTGGTAGGGAAAAACATCCTATCAGCTTCTAGTTAGCCAGCTGTCTTTTAAAGATGAAGCTACTATATATTGTAATCTGTATACTTGATCATAAAACTGTAGCCATTACATTATGAAGGGAAGTGCTTATATGGCAACAAACTATTTAACTTACTATTTGACCTATATTGTGGGTTTTTGTTTTGTTTTTTTTTATGTGTTATGTAAGGGTCTTGTCCATCTTCTCCCACAGTTAAGAGACTGGCTATTAAGAAAGTTGTTTATGCCCTAGAAGTGTGGTATGTCATTGCAGGCCCCTTAATATACCACATAGAAGGGTAATATATAAGCAAGGCAAAAACTTCATTAGCACAAGTTACTAATGGTGATTCTCATCCCTTCCAGTTACAGATGTCTCACTTTAAGACATCTAATTGTAGCTGGTCAGCTTGGGTTACCTCTGTGTTCAGTGGAGGATACAGTCAGTGAGACACAGGCACCACCAGATGGTGATTCATCTAATCTATTTTAGACACCTATTTTAAGACAAGATGAATCACCCAGTGCAGGGGCCTTCTCAGAAAAATTTAGACTAGCAAGGCCCTCTTGAAGTTGCTGGTCCAACCCCTTGCTCAAATCTGGGCTAACTTCCAAGTTAGATCAAATTGTTCAGGGCTTAATAAGTTAAGTTTTGAAAATGTCCAAGGTTGCAGAGTTCACAGCCTCTCTGAGTACCTGTTTCAATGCTGCACCACTTGTGCTTTGATTATTTTTTTTTCTTATGGCTGATCAGAATTTTCTGCATCATAATTTGTAACTGTTGTCTCCTGTCCTTTTGCTGTGCATCTCTGAGAGGATTCTCATACCACCTTCTCTACAACTCACCTTTAGCTAGTTGAATTCAGCAATTGGTTTTTAGCCTTCTCTTTTCCAAGCTACCCTAATTCAGTTATTTTAGCATCTTTATGAGTATCCTCTACCTGTAGCTGCTTAAGTGACAGTCTTAGTCATTTAATGCTAGCTGCTGTACTTTCTCCAGCACCTTGTGGTATTGAAGTCCTCTCTTTTTGCAGAGCTGCTAACCAGTCTAACCAGTTGGTCCCCAGCTTGTAGTGATGTTTCTTCTCTCTGCTGACTGTATAGGAAACCTATGATGACTAGACTTAATGCTAAAGTTAGGTCACGTAAATACCACCCTAAAAGCTGATTTCTGTGACTAGATTAAATGTTAAATTTGGATATGCAGCTATACTTGTAATCTTAAGCCTTGGAATCCTCCCTGCTTATTAAATGCCCAGAATTTGGATATACTAGATTAATATGTTCTTATTAATGTGTCTGGTTGAACATTGAAACCCACAGGGTTTATCCTGGGACCTGACACTGAATGCTTTACAGTGACCTGGAGAAGGTGATGGAGGGCTTGCTTTTAGCTCACAGATGACATCTAGCTGGTGGGACCAATCAATACACTTAAGGGCAGAGCTACCATTGAGGGACCTAAAAAGGCTGGACAGATGGTCCAGGAGGAGCTTTATGAAATTCAGCAAGGACAAATGCCAAGTCCTGCACCTGGGAAGAAACCCAGCCTTGGAACATTACAGGCTGAGGAGCAGCTCTGCAGAAAAAAAACCCTGATGGTCCTGGTAGACAACAAACTGAACATGAGTCAGCAGTGTGCCCTCACAGTGAAGAAGGTGACCAACAGCATCCTGGGATATATTAACAGAAGTATGGCATATAGGTAGGTTTAAAATACTGTGCAAGAAATGGGAAATAATTCTGTGAATGGTGAAAATATGACCTTTAGGCATGTCACACTTCATGTATTTCTATGTATTTCAATTGCTATGTCCTTTTTTTCTATACAGCACTAATGCCTTTTAAAAAAAAAGTCTCTTTAGAAAGCAGTAGTTACTAAAGGAACCTCCAGATGAACTGGTTAAGAAGCTATCCATATGTTTACTAGGTATAGATAGGAATCCTGCTTTTCAGCCTTGTGAGTTTCTCCTCTGTGCCATTCAATCACTTCATGAGTACAGTCTTTCTCCAGTCTGCACTTTTCCTTTAAACAAAAGTACCAATGGTCTGAATTCAGCTCTGGAGTTACTCTGATCTCAGACATATCTCTGCAATCTTGTTGTTTCAGCTTTAGTGGAGTATAAAAAGAAAAGCAGTTGAATAGGTTCTTCAGACATTTAATGGCTAAGGCTAACAGGTTATTTCCAGAACTAGGCTTTAAATACTTTAATGTGGAATTAGACAAGTGTCATGCTTTAAAATGAAGCTCCAGATAAACTGAAGACACAAGGAAGGACAGTTTCTTTACTTAGATTGTCTTCAGCCTCAGCTGGTTAGTACTGGATGTGACTGACTCCTTTCAAACTGGCTAGAAATTGGAGGATCTCTTGCCTTACCCAAAGCTGTGCAGTTCGTATGACATGACTCAGTTTCCTGAGGCTGTTAGGCAAGATGACAGAAAATCCCCACTGTACAAAAGTGTACCTGTAGGTTTGCTCACTCACTAGCGTGTGTGAAGACTACCTACCTGCCTTAGTGGTATCACAGAATCACAAAATATCCTGAGTTGGAAGGGACCCACAAGGATCATAGAGTTCAACTCCTATTTAGGCACAGGACAACCCCTAAGTCACACCACATATATCTTATTGTTTATGCCTGGCAATGCTGTATTTTCATCGTCTTCAAAAGAGCATCATCATGGTCATATAGTCACATCTAGGCTATGGATCAGGTATGTTAGCTTTCTGATTGCCCAAACTGAGGATGTATCCTGCTGTGGGTCCCTAAGTGCCTGCACTACCAAGTTAATTTCCTTGGGTAACCAAGAAATTGGTTAATGGTTGGACTTGATGATCCTGAAGGTCCTTTCCAACCATGATGATGTTTCTATGTTTCTAAGGTGTGGGTGGGTATGCATGCAAAGGTCTCACCCTGAGGTAGTCATCAGGACTCAACCAGGCAGTATGCTTGCCTTCAAGAGATGGCAAATTACATTGTGGGTGAGGTTTAACTGGTTAACTTTTAGAAGCAACCATATTAGCATGTTGCTGCCTGTTGGGAAAATAAATGGCTTCACTAGAATGTATGGAAAATTTATTTTGATTATAGCAAGAAGTACCTCTGCTTGAAGAGCAGGTGGTTTGCTGGGTTTTGGGCAGGGAAAAATCATTGCTGCTGGACCAAAGAACAGTATAGAGGTAGCTTACAGGGACTGCTGTCTTCTGACAGTGTAAGAGAATGATTTTACTGCATTCAGAAAATCCCCATTCACATAACACAAAATAGCTTTTCTAGCTGGTGGCTTTGACTTTTTTCCACCTCTATCAAGTAAAAACATGGGAACTGTCCTGCAAGGTCTTATGTGACTCTGCCTTCCTGATGGAGAACCTCCAGTGCTGTACAAGTGTGCTGGCAACAGACTCTGTGTTTGTCAGGCTTCCATATAGGCACACTTGGGCTTTGTCCAGTGCTATATTACATGAGTGACCTATGTTTTGAAATTCCTCCTATGTAGTTTCTGCATGCTGACTGTTGTTCACAGCATGTTGTACCTTAATTCCTTACCTGATGCATGTAGCCTAGCTGTCCTGGCTCATGTTCATTGTTGCCATCTGACAAGTTCTTGTGTATCACAGGAGACATATTTTATTTGCTGTTTTTTTGTCTTAATAGGTTGCCAAAATCTCTTTGAGGTAGAAGCTTCATCTGTTGTTTGGTATTCATGTAGCATCTAACAAAAAAAGATTCAAACCCATCAGCAGAAAGCACAGGTGCTTTTGTGGTACAGGTGTGAAATGCTAAAATGTTTGCTTGCCTAATTTAAAGGGATTTCCTTGAGTCAAGCTTACAGAAACCCTATGTGTGTTGACAGATAGAAATTGAAGTTGGATGATGAACATAGACTATTTCTGGATATGTCCTTTCTAGATATATCTAGTTACTTTCTTTTCCTGGTGAGGTAAGCCTACAATAGTGAAGGCTGCATGATTTCATTAAAACTGGGTGCTTCCCTCCTTCAAGAGATAGATTATTGATTATACTTAACTAGCATTCTGATAGCTTAATCATGTTAAGATGTTCGTCATGGAAAGATTTTAATACCTCTTATTGCAATGGTGTCATAAACATATATAGAGAAAATAAAATAGTAAAAAATAAGACTTTTTCTCTTAACATAGATTTAGTCACCATCTAACTTTTAAAAAAAAAGTGTATAGTCTTGTGGATTTTTTTTTTCCTGAGAGTATATGAAGCACATCTTTCTGTGAGTTTGAATTTATTTAAAAGTAATATTCTTTTAAGAATTATAAAAACCAATTTAATGTTTTTAACCAGAATTATTTTTAACAGTAAAACAATTCCTCTGTCTGTCAATCTTGATAAATCTCCTTGATAAATCTAAGTGATGCTTTGTACACAGACTGTACCCAAGGCTTTAAACCAGCTGGCAAATGAAGGTACTCTTATCTGTGCTTCTTTAAAACTTTGATCAAGTTCTTCAAGCATCTGTTTTGATCAAAAACCAAAACACCTTTGAGATGTTTTCATGATGAAGAAAAAGTTAAAGTGAGGTGGATGTAACCAGAGCAGTGAGAGGTTTGACTGCAACAGTCACTCCAGCAGGTGTGAATGAAAGCAAGTTGTGGATCTTCTAAAATGCCTCTTTTGCACAGGAAGATCCAAGCCATACAAAGTGTAATGCTGTCCTAGAAGTGTTTCAGTTTTGAGCTTTCGCTGAAACGCCCGTTTCTTGCTGGCATCCTGCCTGCACTGCAGACTCCAGGCCCTTCACACTCCACAGACTGGGCAGCTGCTTCACGGATGCTTCTTCAGGCTGGGGGACTCCCTTTGCACTTCCAGCTGTAGCAGCTGCTAGGAAACAGTAGGTCATGAGATCAACATCTTGGTATCAGGAGTTCGAGGCTTCTTGCCAGCTGCCTGAGAATTCTGGCAGCAGCCAGTGCACTTGGGCTTTGGGAGGCTTGCTCCTCCTTCCAAGGAGGGAGTATTGCAGAGCTATTGTAGCTAATTCTGAGTTCTGGCCAGCTGTCCTAGCCACTACAGCATTCAGCCAAGTAAGTTGGATACACTGGAAAAAAGTGTTCAGATATTGATATGTGTTGACATGGACCATTCATTGCTGTATTAAAAACAAAACAAAAAATCCAACAACAAAAAAAAGGACAACTTAGAAAATGTGCCTTTCCTTGTGAGCAGCTTCTTAGTTTCATGCCTGCTAGTGGGATATATTTCATAGATGTTTTTTCCCCACTTCTGCAGCTGGTAGGTAGGAAGCTCTGCAGTGGAAAGTTTAGGGAGCCTTGACAACCTGAGGTGACAGCATTTGAAACAAGTCACAATCAGATGTAAACAGCAACTTGCAGTGGTGGTTTGTGTGAAGAGTGTTAATCCTGAGTCCCTCATGTTTTCTACTGCGTCTGTTTTCTCCAGCAGGCCTCCTAGTATCCTTGAAGAAATAGGATTGGCTGGGCACTGCTCACAGTCCTACCTCCCTGTTAGAGTCCATGTGGAGCTGGCAGGGGTGGTTCAGTGCTTTAGCCCTACCTACAAGACAGGAAAATGTGCTGCAAAGCCCTGAAGAAGTTTTGGTTTCTTTCTAAGTGTAATTAAAAAAAAAAAAAATAAGCACAGATCTTCTTTGAGAACTCTAAAAGAGACAGTTGGACTGCAGCAGCAGCTTTCCGTGTAAACATGATAACTTATTTAATGGCTGTGAGCATACTTCGCAGTAGATAGATGTGTGGCAGGAAGAAAGGGTTTTAACAGTAACCTTCTGGACCAATTTTAAACAAAAAGCAAAGGTGTTTTAGCAACTAAAACACATGTTGCTGAAGGAACAAACCCGCTTCTGGCATGCACCCTGAAGCCAAATATAAAATATGGATATGTTTTTCTTTTATGAAAGGCTGTGCTGCTGCCGTATAGATAGTGGTCATTTCTGCAAAAACACGAGGAAAAATTTTTAATGCATAATTTTGAAGAACTTTGAGGCACTGAAGTAGGAGACAGTGATCTATATTCCCCTGAAGATGAATATTCTAGATAAGACAATTAAAAATATCCTTATAATTCTAATGCATTTAGTTTATTTTAACTTGCTTTTATTTTCCACAAGTGTGCATTTCCCACTCAGCTGTTCACTCTGTGTGTGTCACTGCCCTCTACTGGACAGATTTAGAATTGCTTGGACTCTGTGGCTGTTACTTCAGCGTAATCGGGAGAGTGGTGCCTTTATACTCTAAGTCTTAAACAAACGTGGAAATATCTCTGAAGATGGGTAGGTTTGTCTTTGTATTCTCCGTCTTTAGCCAGTAATTTTCTGGGTTTAATTATAACAAAAGCCTCTTACAAAACATGTATGCATGTTTCGAGGCATTTGTTTGTTTTATGGAAAGTTATGCAAGGTGAGACTGCTTACCCCTATTATGATGAATCAGTTATATTCAGTGGACTTGGAAAATTCTCTTTTGGTATGGTAAAACGTCCCAAACATTTCATAAAATAAAAGGATTCTGAAAATGACATTGACAGTGAAAATATAACTAATGGGCAATGTACTCATGTTGTAGTTCATGACTCGGTCAATGTCATATTCTAATCCTTAAAATGTTTTTAATGAATGAGATTAGAATGGATAAGTAATAACTGCCTCATTGCGTTCACATTGCACTCTGGGGGCTCAATCCTGCCTTGTGCCCAAAGTGCTGAAAGCCAGCCCCTGTTTACTAACAGCTTAGGAAGGATCAGCTCTCTTCTGGTTAGATGTGCTTTATTGGTGGCTGACTTTCTGCTGTCAACTGAACATTGCCTGGAGCTGGTGTCATTTCATACTGAGGGGGGATAAGACTTGACTCTCTGCTGCTTTGCAGGTTTGGGTTGTAGGTTTTTAGGGGAGGAGAGGTGGGAAATAATAACACATTGCAGCTCTCATTCAGTGAGGGCTGCTGCACCATGCAGTTTTCCTTACAGGACAGGAGGAGTGTGTTTGGTAAGAGTGAGAGGAAGACGCCAGCCATCACTAATGTGTGGCATTTGGCTGGAGACCTTGTTTGGGGATGCTTTCCCCCCATCTCCTCACCCACTTGATAGCTGTCCCTTTCTTTGACTAGATGGATATCTAAATACACTAAATGGAAAGGAAAATATTGCTGTTGTCTTCAAAGGCAATAAAATTGAACTTTTAGTACAGTACCACATAGAGAATATTTATTAAACAGAAGAAAAAGGGAAGAAAGGGATTCGATGTGGTATGTAAGGATGTAAATAAAATCAGGAGGGTGACAGGCAGAGACAAAGAAGGAAGTGCCAGGCTTGCTGAGTGAGGATATACTAGTGGAATTCCTTGAGGATTGGTCTTGGGCTTCCTGCATGTAATGTTTTGATGTTGACCTTGGGCACAAAAATGGCAAGAAATGACAAAACTGGATGATTGTAGAAATTTAAAAAGCACTGTAAATATAGTGGAGTGTTAGGCTATCATGGAGAGAAAACTGGACTATCTTAAGGGTTTCAATACCAGTAGAAATGGGATAAGATTTAATAAGGCAGAGAGCGAGGTCATATTTGAAGTTTCTTTCTAGTGTTTTTCTCATCAAGTCAACATGTAACAGATACAGGTCTCCAAGCCTAGCTGGCTGAGATATGCTAGTCAGCATAGTTCATTTTAAAGCAGAAGTTGATTTTGATACACATAAAGATATGCTAGGCTTGTAGCTGATTTTAATACTGGTTTTAGCCAGTGATGGTGTATAATCTTTTGAGCTGTGTGGTTTTATGCATGTCCTCTTTATTTAATTACTCTTTTACAGTTCTAAGCACCAAACACAATAGAAGATAGGACAGCAAATTTCATTCTTGGGACAGAAAGTGCAAGAAACATGACATAATTTTGAAGTGGCAGAAAGCATCTTGAATGACATTAAAAAAATAACTCTTCAAACAGTGTCTGTCATTACCTTGTTCCTGTGTAATTTGTAAGCTTGTTTCTGAGATATGGATCATGTAGCAGCCAGTGTGTGAATAACTGTTCAGGTCTTCAGAGAACTTCCAATGTTCCCTTTCCTTTCCCTCTTTGGAGCTTGGGAAAAGAAGAGACTTGGATAGCAGATGTTAATGGCACTACACAGAATGTCTTGGTGATTTGCTCTGTTGTTTGAAAGACTGAGTGAGTTAAGAGCCTTCAGAGATTGTCTCCAGTTGTACATTGCATTTTGGAATTTGTTACTGGCTGACAAAAATAGAGCAGGAAGCAAAGAATCATGATTTCTACGTTTGCCATATTTGGCAGTGGCAACAAAAGAAAAAGGAGGTTCAGCATCTCAAGGGTAGAAGAGGCATACATTTAAATGATAATGCAGAATGGAAATTTCACCTGGACTTTGGGCAATCCTTGCTATTTTCTCTAAAGTATTTTAGAACAGCAATATACTATTATGGCAGGTGCACTAAGAAGCACTATGAAGTGAGATGTGGAGAGAAACAAACCTGCACCGAGTCACTTATAAAGTGACACGCAGATGTTTCCAGTTTACTAATGTTCATTAGAACTTGTCTATATTAAACTATGTATCATTGTGTGCTTTGTACTACCTAAACAGAAACATCTAGGCAGAGCTTACTCTCATTGACGTTTTGGGAACAATTTTTTTTACTAACAATTTAGTGTGATGAATTTGAATATTCAATCAAACAAATCACCATAATGGCTTGCATGCAGGATATGTAGCTTTTAGATAAGGCAGCAGGTTATAAATGAAACTCATCTGCGCCTAGCCAGGAAGCACTAGGTTTGCGTACCTAGTCTGACTCTGTCACTATTAGTGCTCTATCCCTTACTGTGTCATGCCATTGAGAGGGACAATAGCTTGAAACAGTCATGTACTATTTTTAGGTTACATTTTAGCAAGGGATTGTATTGAAAAGAAAAAGAAAATAAAGGGCAAGAGAAAAAATAATGATGTTGTCTGTCTATTCTAAGTGTATGTTATATGGCAGTTATTTGAGGTAGCAAGAGCTAATAAATCATTTTTACCAAAAGTCACAGTGTTAAGTGTAGGACATAGGCTGGTGCTGGGTTAGTGCTGGAATCTGGAAAAGATTTACTACATAATCTTGATTTTCTTAAAACCAAGTGTAAGTCATGCCAACACTGGATGCTGAAGTGAGTAAGGAACATGTAGACTGATAGGATATTTTTGTACTCTACACTTTACAGAGTATGTCAGACAGTAGAGACAAATGCTTTATACATTGTGGAATTGGAAGATGCCTATGAGAATGGAGTGGTAGTGGAAATCAAGAGGGCAGATAATGGCTGAAAACGCATTGGAACAGTTTCCACAGGCAATGTGATAAAATTGTGAGAACTGATAAAACTGTGATGGGAATTGTCATAGAGACACAAAGTACATGGAAGGATCTTCTCTGTTTGTGACTCCCATTGCTGTCCCATAAAACCAAGTTAAATAATTCCTACCTTTCAATGTGAGACTGTAAGGCTAGGGATGTTTCCAATACATCATAGTTAAGTTTATGAGGTGGGCAAATTTGTTCAAAAATTTACCACTTGCATGCCTGGAAAAGTTCCCTTAAGATCTACTGGTGAACAAAAGGTAACTTAAGTAACTTAAAGGTAACTTAAGTTATATACCAGCTTCACTAGCAAATGTGACGCCTTTCTTTCTCACTCCATAGACTGAGTGAACAAACACTGGACTTCATCACAGCTGACATAACCTCCAAAGGAAAAGAACTGGGATGCAGTAGTGCAGCTTCTGAGGATGTCAGGGTCAGCCACATAGGAGAAGCAGTTAGGAAAGGAGGTGTCTTGGGAGGAAATCAGACAGCAATAGAGGTTGTCCAGATAAATGTATCCTTTTTGCTGTGAGGCTGGGCTGGAATCAAGGCAAGCAGAAACAGTAAGCGTGTTGGCTGGAGCAAAAGAGCGGTTCTCAGGTGCTGGACACAGTGATATGAAAGCTAAAATGTGTGCAGGTTACCATTTATGAGGAATAACTAAATAGAGAAGGCAGCTGGTTATCAAAGCACTTTGCAATTCACTGGAGAGTTATTACAACCATCTTGAAATGGCAATGACTTAAAATAAATCCATACTTTCTCTCCTTCTCTAGGCAAACTCATAAGTACAGTTTGAAAACACAATTATTCCACCTAAACTTTGTTTCACAGGCTCCATCCATAGTAGCCTTGTTCATTCCAGTCTAGAAAATACGGTATTCTGCCTGGAGAGTTTGGAGGAAGAACATAAGAAATTAGTGT
The DNA here is from genome assembly GCA_013399015.1 of Galbula dea. Taxonomy (NCBI): domain Eukaryota; kingdom Metazoa; phylum Chordata; class Aves; order Piciformes; family Galbulidae; genus Galbula; species Galbula dea. Next base: position 2,574,042 of record VWZX01009039.1, on the reverse strand, counting down.
TTTGGGTATAAAGAAGTGTAAACTCTTCCATTTTGGCCAAATAATACAGTGGTCATTTGCTGTAAGAAACTCAATCGTGCATGCACTGGGCAAAATTTTCTGCCTGTCTCTCATTTACTAGTGAGGCATGCAGCTACCTATTTTAGGCACATATCTCTGCTTTTGTAAAAGGCAGCACTATTCTGACTGGTGTTAGCTTGTTTTCTTTTTTCTAAGTACTCTAGGGAAACTCAGGTTTATGGCCCGACTTAAATCTTAATGATACATAGAAAATGTGTTCAAGTGATATGCCCATGTAATCTTCATAAAGTCTATGCTGTAAATGCCAAGAAATCAGGCTAATCTTAGGTAATTTATTTTAAGTCTCTTTGAATTATGTAGCTTGTTTTGGAGCCAATATCCTGCTTTTCCTACAAGCAAGGAAATCCTGCTAATGTCAGTACAATTCCAGGCTTGCTTGCCAGGTTATCAGAGAGAAAACTTGTTGCACTGACTCGGATTGGAGAATTCTATTTATCTTGCCTCTGCAGTTCCAAGACTCTGGAACTTGCCTATTTGTTGGTTCAAAGTACTTGGTGCTTTTGAAGTCACTCTGGGGAAGAAACGTGCTCAACAGGATTTTGGGTGGGACTAATGATACATGCCACACAGCAACAAAAGAGTGGAGTGGCAGAAAGGAGCTTTTGTTTTGTCTTCCCATAGATGGCAAGTTGGCAGAATCCTTTTTAGAGCTGTTATTTTAGATGCTGCTAGAATTCTGTTTGAATACTGTAAGAAGAGACTGCCTTGAAGATTTTGTTGTTTTAAATGGGAGAAAAAACACTTAAAGCACTGGACCTATGCATAAAAAGGAAGGTGTCATTATTGCTGCTTCACAGCTCAAGGAACTCAAGCACAAGGGAGTGAGCCTGGGTTGCCCAAGATCATATGGCACAGAGAATTGCATGGAGTTGTAGAACCAGGAGCAGAACACTGCTTTTTTTTTACTCTGAAGCAACATCCACTCTACTCGAGAGCAAGGCCTCAGTAGCAGCCCTACTGTCACCAGGTTCATTTAAAAATGGGGAAACTTCCATGCCCAAACACCTGCATCAGATTGAACTTAGTTGGACTCAACACTTTGGATTTAGCTAGAATAACATGAGAGACACAATCCAGACTTGTTGCTACTAAACAAATGTTTACTAGAGCACAGCTTGGTGATTATTATTTTCTAAATTGAAATATGCTGGAAAAGACTAAAGCCAGTAGCAAATTTACAGTCTGTTCTTACAAAATATTTAATGTATGAAAAGTCTGAGAGTAAAAGAGGGAAGTGTGATAGCTGTACATGGGCTGCCTTTTTTCTTCTTTATTGTAATTTCTGGAATTATTTTGCATTTTGTTTGACTGTAAATTCAAATTTAAAGTAGAGTTACAGCATTGGTGCCAGCTGTACTTATGGCTATGGCACCCAGTGCTGTTAGTAGTGATTTTTATTTTTTTTTTCACCTTTGAGGATTTCTGAGGCTTTAGAGTCCTTATGTTATGCATCAACAGATTGCAGATGAGGAACTGGCTGTAGTCTCTTTCAGCAAAATCTGTAATGATTATTTCTCTTGTATGTTTTTTGTTTTGGTAGAATGCTTATCTATTCAAAAGTTAAGGTTCCCATAGCAATGTTAACATGGCCACATTGCACATATGCAGCATTTCCTAATAACTGTTAATTTATGCTCTGCTGTATATCTTAAAGGTTGCTGAATTACTGTTGCTGTGAGAACCTAAACTTTTAAGCCTCCTGACTTCTTTGCATAGCTTAATGCCAAATTATAAAAATTTGCAGTGTAAAAAGGGTGCTAGCATTGAACTATTAGTCTCCTGAGAGTTGGATATGTTAGAAAACAGTAGGCAAAGCTGAAAGAAATTTTGAATGTGTTTTCAAGTAAAGAGTTTTAAAATTTACTACTAAGCTAGTTACCCTAGAACAGATAGCATAAATAGTTGCAGTGTTCAGGGTATGCCCCCAGCTCCTTCAGAAATCAAGTGTTGGCACATACTTATACCAATGTTTACCTCTTCAGGCAGGGATTTTTGTGGTATAGACTAAGACTGTCCTTAGCAGCAGATTCTGACCATGTGATTGTAGGGAAGACATTCAGTGGCATGGATTCCATGAAGCAGTAATATTTACAATGTGCTATGGAAATCCCTTGATGTACTGGTGACTTCTGAATAGAGGTTTTGGAACTATTAGCCATACTTCCTGTGAGTGAGTGCAGATTCTTCCTGAAGTTAAACAGTAGGGGTCTCCAGCTGCGCGACAAGATCTTCTGCACTGTTCCTTCCAGTAGCACTATGGTTTAAGGATTTGACTCTGTGAGGAAAATTGATTGGCAGGACTGTTCTCTTCTAGGTATTAGGGTATAATTTAGCTGTTCCAGAATAACTCCCACATGTGGATGAAATATTCCAAAATAAAAATGATTTTATTCTATAATAATTGTTTCACTTTGGAAATGGAGTAATTATCCCAGAATAAAATAATCACGTTACTTCTAGAGCAGAATAATTATTACAGAACCAGAGTTGCTTATTTTGGACTAGTGCATGAGCACTGAGGAGCTGTAATGGAGAAATCCTGCTTTAGTTGCCTTCCCTCGTGTTCACAGGCAAGTAAATTCTGCTGGTCATGCTGTGCAGCTGGTGGCCTTGAAGTTGTGTTGGGAATTATATATGCTACAAAAAGGGGTCTTCAGTCATATAACTAAAGGCTTCAGGGTAAAAAAATCATCTCAGTCTAGCAAGTCTTTGATATCTGTGGCTATTTTTAGAGGTTGATTATTAGTACAGGTGATTCAGAAATAGCTGATTTGAATAATGTGACCATTACTAGCATGATACAAGGCTTCTTGGGGTTTTTAATACTGAGAAGCCCTGTTGATGGGGCTTATCCAGGGCCAAAGGGTTGGAAATTGAAGCTGTGCTCAAGTGAGTAAAACTGTGCCTGTAGGAGGTTGGTTAGGCATTAGAAGAGGCTACTGATGGGAGGGATGAGTTTGCCCTTTATTAACGTCTTCAAGATGTCTAGAATCCTACCCCATTCCTAGCCAAACCAGGCTGTCCCTTCCAGGAGAGGAAGAGCAGCCAGGTCCCATAGGGGTTGCAGTGGGTGTCAGGCTGAAGGCACTGGCCGGAGCTCAGATGGGCATGTGCCTGGGGCGCGAGCAGGAAGTCTCGGGATGCCAGCGTCTGAAGGAGACTTGACGTATTTCCATAGTCGATGTGTGGTTCACTGGTGACTACGTCCAATTGCTGTCACCTAGGAAATGAAACAAGTTCCCATGGCAACCCCAAGGCTGCATTATTACTCAGCTTCGAAATGTTGACAGTTGGAAAAAGGCCTCTTCAGATCCCACCCCCTGCCCCAAGGGGTTTTTTTTCCTCCCTAATAAATGCACTTTGTTATCTAGTCTGAAACAGTCAGGAGAAAAGCATATATTTAACTCAAGATGCTTTGTGGCAATAAACCTTTTTTGGGGAAAAAACCCCACGCTCCTCAACCCAACCAAACTAAAACCAAAACCACAAACCAACCAACCAAAAAAACAACCTGGTATGTTTTACTCAATAAAAGACTGCACTGCCTTCTAAAATAGTTCAAAATCTTGTGAAGGTAATTTTAATGAAATGTATGGCACTTCAATTGGCTTAAATAATCAGAAAGCTCCTGAAATTATTTTGCAAGATCCTTTTACATAGTGAATCACTCTGAAAGTCTTCAGCTGTAAACTGTAGCTTTGTTTTGTAACCTTATCAATAACTGGGAAATGAAACTTGGATGGAGACATGTGCTATCAGTTGCCTTTGGTGTTTCTTCAGTATTTAATTTCCATAGTCTTTTTTCTTCAGTTACCTGCCCAGATCTTCTCCTCAATCCTACTGGCAGCACTTGTGCATGAATAGACACTTAATGCTCCTCAAAGCAATAGGTTCTACAGACTTGGATGGAGTAAATGCTGAAGTTAGTTATTTGTGGCAAAGAGGACCAGGCGTCTTGCTTAGAAGCTTACTGACAGCAGTAAGGGCTTACGACCCCAGCACCTGCTGCAGTTTCTGTGGGGATGTGTCCTGTACCTGTATGACCTTTGTGAGGTTGCATCAATGAGAGGGATTTCTTCACAGCCATTCTCACGTAGTTCAAGTGTGGGGTTTTTTTCCTTTCCTTTTTTTTTTTTTTGGTATCTCAAGTCTTGGTGGTGGTAACAATGCCTCTGAAATTCATGCTTTTTGCCTGTTTGCATCAGGACTCCCTGCAGCTTCCTACTAAAGTCTTTCGTGAGAATATTAGGACCAACCTGTGAGAAACACTATTTCTCTCCTATAAATAGTAATGCTTTTCAGCAATTATTGCTAGCTATTTCTCCACTTTTTTAAAACCTCCAGCCATAAGTTGCTTATATTAATGAATTTTTTCCTATGTAGCATTATGTCAAACACTTCTCAAGTTGACAAGAAGAACCAGTTATTTTTCTTTTTTTTTAAGTTAGACTAGCACACTATTTTTAATCTGTTCTTATCCTGTCTTCTCAACTTCTTCAACTTTTCAACTCCATCTTCTTTTATCCTTTGTTTGACATGTTATAAATCCTTGCATGCAATTAAGATTCCATGGGCTCTCGGATCCTTCCTCCCCACCCTCCTGAAATAAAGGTCCTCTGTCTGCTGTTCTCCAGTTGGTATCTCCTCGTGTCAGAGTTCATTAGGAAGATATAGAGCTGAACCAGCAATTTCAGCTTTTGGATCTTTCAGAGTCCTAGCTTGGTTACCTGTGCCCTTCCCCTATTAGTACTGACACATCTCTGCTTTTGGCTTGGTTGCAAAATTTGTTTCCATATCTTAACTCTCTTCAGTCATCCTGCTGTTAACAGACACCTTCATTATCATACTTCTTGGTAATTCAGACAAAACATTCATTTAGATTTGCGACCATTCTTGTGTTAAGTTTTTGCACTGTGCCAACGGCAATGTACCCCATCTTTTTCTGTCTTTATTCTTATTTATATAGCAAAATAACCTTCCTCTCTTAACACACAACAAAGTGTATCTTGGCTTGATTTTTGATGATTTTCACTTACCCTTTCCCTTCTTGATATCCGAGAGTAGGAAAATCGCGTTCTTTGCCATTTCACCCTCTTTTGTATTACTTGGTAGGCTTTCCATTTATTCTTAGTATCCTCCTTCAGGTAGTTACTCATCCACTAGATCTGGTGACCTTTATACAATTCTTCCTTATTACTGAAAAAATAATTTCAGTATTTATATCCTGAGTACCTCTGGCTTGGAAAAGTTCCAGACCTGCTTCACAGTCAGGTCCCTGACATCTTCAGTCCATCTGATTTTACTGATAGAGCTTATTAAAGTTGTCTGTTTTCCTTGCAGAAATCTGTTGTGGACTTGCTTTCTTTGTATGTCCCGTTAATTTGAACAGAGGCCTCTTGTGAGCCCTCTGTCTGAGGCCATACTGACATCAAGATCTTCTATGATGTTCTTACTGATCACCAAAAACAAATCTAAATTTGTTTTTGTTATTGCAGTGAATTGCTGAAGAGGTCAGAGTAGCTGATTTTATCTGTCATCTTTAGCTCCTTAACTGCATGACAAAAAGGTTTAACGTTGTTAATATTATTACTCCTTGCTAATGATGTTGAAAAAACTCTATCATTTTACTGTGAGATGTATTTATTTCACTGTAAAATGCTGACATTAAGCTTCTGATGTAGTCTGGAAAAAAGCAATTTGGAATAGCTCATGATTTTCCATTTGATGAAATTGTGCACTCACTACGTATTGAAGTTTACATGTAGTGCCACTTCATTCTGGATCAACTAAGAGCTAGCAATACATGAGCAGAAATAGATGGTGATTCCTGTACATTGAGCAGCTGGTTGTGGTCTGTTGCAGTATTTCACTGTCTGTAGTAAAACTACTGCTACATTAAACAGGTTATCAGGATTTCTCTATTGATATTTTATGTATGTTTTTCTGAGTAATCTTTCATATTGAAATGTGATGATATTTCAATAACTCTATTTGTAAGGTTGAAACATGTAATACTCTATCAGCTGCTGATTCAGAACCTAACCACTGTCAGGCAACCTCTTGGCTGTGACCTCAAGTCAATTGGGATGCTGTGAGCCTGTGAAGAGATGAAATGACAGATTAGTCACAAGGCCCACTAGAAAGTATTAAACCTCTGCAAAGAATGTAGAAAATCCTGTCCCAGAATTTGGTTGTGTTTACGTAGCCTAACACGCAGAGATGACTTGAAATAGATGTTAAGTTTCTAATTACCTCGGGAGATAGCAAACACCAGAAGATCAGAACAAGTTTCTCTCTTGGATGCTGATCAGAACTGTGTGGGAAGGTGGAGTCATAATGTAACGAAAATAAGAACAGCACAGATGCAAGCTGAACTACCCTTTTGTCAGGTACTTTAACATTACCTCAGATACCTGCCTTTAAGATGGATTCTAGGAGGGATATTTTTTCCTCCCTCATTCATTAAAACCAATAAAGGTTAAAATATTTTAATAGAAATCAGACATTTGAGGAGTTACTCAGGGACCAAAGCACAGGCATACATGTAATGCAGTTCTAGATTTCCTGTGGGACCTGCAAAGACATGGCAGATACAATGTAGGATTCGTGGAAGTCCCACTCTCTTCTAGGGCAGCAGCTGAAAGCCAGGCTTAATACCTTATGACTTCTAAAATGCTCATGCATACCTAAGTTTAAGCACTTGAGTCCCTCCCCAAATAGCTCTGTGGATCTAGGCTTTACCCTTTAGTGCCACTTCTCTGAGGGATGCTCATCCGCTCAGTCCATACATGTGAGCAACTGTGTGCAAAAGCTGTGCCTTACAAGTTTCATTTTCCTTTCATTTTCACTCAAACAGTAAGCTTTGCAGGTGCTGTGAGAGCTGAGTTCTTGCTCTTCTGCATGACAGTCCTCCTTCCTTCAAAGAAAGATCTTTCTCCATAGCTCATGAGGAAAAAGGAGAAACTGTGATAAGGGCATTGATTCCTCTTTGCAGAAAGGGAAAAGAAGAGAGATCTCATTTTTATTTATTTATTTTTAAGTTTCCTCAAAATAGAGGACTTTTTTCTTCACTTCAGCTTCTCCCTGTCCCTCATATTTTTATTAGCCCTTTTTTTTCCCCCTAGGTCAACATTCCTGTTTCTGGTTATAAAGTATCTCTCTAAGCCTATGTAATCATTGGGGGGGCAGAACATCCTGCAAGCTTAGCAGGCACTGCTGTCTCTGCCTATGGAGTTATAGTTTGCTGACTGATCATGGTGAAGACCAATAAGACATTAGAGAACAGGAAGATTAAGGGGGGTATAAGGGGAAAGGTTGCTGAGCAACAACATGACATAAGCATGGTTGCAATCTATTTTTACAGCAAGAAGGTTGCAGAGGACTATAGAAAACACTTATTTTCCAGGTACTCATTCCTATCTGTGGAATGACAGTGGCCTGAAGAGAAGAAATACTGTACTGACTTGGATAGTAGCTGCACCCTTACAATTGCCTCACTGTATAGCCAGGATTTGGCAGCAGTTTTCATGAGAACAGTCATGTACAATGGTCATACCACAGTTTTTGAGGGAGAAAACCATGGCTATAGCATAAGTAGATATAGCAGAGAAGCACAGCTACCTCTTTTTCCAAATGCATCAGACACATGGAATGCTGGACCAAGGGACCAAAATATGTTAGTATAAATTTTCTTTGGCCAGCCAAGATACCTGCCACATAAATTTGTATGTATTTGAGACAAGGACTTGAGCGTTTTTTCCAGCTTTTCTTTTCACATACCTTCCTGATGCCTTAGGAAAAATTGTGTCCCTCCTCAATTTTATGTACAGAATGGGCTAACTGTAATCATGCAATTTGTCACCCTTTCCTATGTGGATATTCAAAAGCAGTCAGGAGGGAGAGTCAAGTCTAGCTATCAAAGTGGAAAGATCACAAGTTTGATTAGCTGAAGTCCTGAAATCAAATGGAATCATGCCAGTTATGGCTTCTTCAAAGGAGGCTGCTTGAGCTTTTTGACAAGAAGTGCATTGCAAACAATTGACGTAGCCTACAACTTCAAAATAGTGATGATTTACCAGCTATGCTAACATGTCTTTTAATTAGTTTGGCATTTGACAGAGAAGCAAAGTGGTAAGGTAGGAAGGATGTGGAAAAATGTAAAGGCAAAAGCAGATGTGGTATGAATTAAATATTTCATCTAGATTTACTATAAAATTTTTGAATTGCTTGAAGGCTTGGAGAGAATAACTTTGCACAGTGGCAGCATTCCTTTATAAAGCCTTTCATAACTAGAAAATGTATGAACAAGTTCCTGTGAAACTATACTTCATAACTTTCACTTGAAGCTTAATCTGCCAAAATTACATTAAAAAATTATCCTGTCGCATTCTAAAAATCTTCTTATTGGCTTGTGGGCTTTTCTTTATTGCTTTTTACTTTTTAATTTAAGAATAATGGTAAATAGAGACTTTCAAATCCCAGCATTGAAGCCTACAGCTCACATGAAAGTTGAAAGAGCCACTATTGGAATATTTCTGGTGCTTTTTCCATATACTTTGTTCTGGTTTCCATTGTCTTCTGCTTGAGCTCTTCAGTAATGAGAAGGGTTTAAAAAAAATGGTGAGGCACCAGTTGTGAAATCCATGCAAGCTGCATGTACAATTTGCTTGATTTTTAAATAAGCAGTACCTTTTAGTTTGCCTGTGTCAACTGCCCACAATCAAATGAGCACATTTATGTAAAACATCTTACATAAATTTTTAATGTAACTGAAACAGGAAGAGTAGTTCTCTCTTGAGATTAGTTTATTTCTAAGAAAATCTCTGGTTTAGTTTTTATGGATGCCTTTTCAATATTAACACATTTAAGCAATATAGCTTGTCTCAATTACCATTTACTGTAATTCAACACAAATTTATTCTCCATCTCAATTTTGTTGGTTATTAGTTCCTTGGATCAAACAAGACAGCCTGTTAAATCCAGATTTCTTTTTTGTAATGTCATTCCTACTGTGGCAGGGGGGTTCGACTAGATGATCTTTCAAGGTCCCTTCCAACTCCTAACATTGTGATTCTGTGATTCCATATAATTTGCTTTTGTAAATTTTTTTTTTTTTAATGCCTTTGACCTGCTATGGTGTGAATTCACACATTGGAGTGTTTATGTATCTGAGGACATGTCTTTGCTTATGCTTTTGGGAACTTGGATTATAGTTCAGGATCTAGTCTTTTTGTTTCATGTAGCAATAATACATCTAAATCAATTGCAATACCCTTGTTTTCTCTCTCTCTCAGCTATTTTCTTTATATTCTAACATTTGCTGCCATCCTGTGGCACACAGAGAGAGGCACATATACACAAACAAACTGTAGAGAAACATGAATGGGGAATGTTTAAACACAGGATGAAGGAAGCTGCAGAGATGTTGAGAAGAGAGAACACCGGGAAACAGTCTTCACTTGATGCTAGTTTGAGCAGTGCAGTGTGCATCTCTTTCTCAGATACCAGAAGAAAGGCTTATGTGTTACTGCAAGAATGGGGAAAAGTTTTATGTAGCTCTGCTGAAAGTGCTAGGGAAATCTGAAGGTTGGCTTTTTTAAATAGGGAATTCTTAAAAAAAAAAAAACCAAAATTCAAACACCTTTCCTCCTTACTTCTTAGCTATTACAGTGATAAATGCTTTAAGAGCTGTCAAGTACCAGAGGCTTGAAAATATGTTCAGAGTGTTATAAAGAAGGAAGCCTTATGCAAAGGCTGCTGAGCAGGAAAGCTAGGCTATTATACTGATCTGATCTGCAATCATGAGGCAAACCTAGGGCCAGGTTTCATGACAAATGGAGAAGGAAGATGATAATGCTTTAGATTAGCTGGTATCTTACTGGCTTGCATACTAAGATCCAAAAGATGTCAAACACTTACCTGGATCTCTTCTGTCCTGCAGGATCTTGTCTGATCTGAGAGGAGGAAGGGTATTCTAAGCAAGACAGAGGATAGAAACTTCCATGTTGCTCTTAACAATAGAGTTTTGCCATAATTTGAGACACCTTCCTCATGAATGGTTTGAGCCTTTCTTTTGGAGGGGTTTGGTTTCAACAAGTTGACACAGTCTGACCACAGACTTTTTAAAATAAAAACCTCAGATAAGCTATAAGAGTAATGCCTGTATTCCTCTATAAAACATTTTACAGTTTTGGGTAGTGCTTATTTGAAACAGAAGAAATGCCTTGAAAGAAAACAGTGGAGAGTGGCTAGAAAACAGTTTTGCAGAAATGGACCTGGGTTTTCTGGAAGAACAAAGTAGACATGAGTCAGCAAAGCACACTTGTGGCAAAGTTGACCAACAGCATCCTAGGCTGCGTCAGGGAAAGCACAGGTGGGACACATCTGGAGTACCAGGTGGAGTTCTGAGCTTTCCCTAGAGAGGCAAGAGATGTGGATGTGTTGGGGTGAGCCCATTGAAGGGTTGTGGAGCTGGTTAAGGGCTTAGGGCATTTAATGTCTGAAGAGAGACTGAAAGAACTGGGACTGTTTAACCTATGGAAGAAAAGGGCCCTGCTAATTGCTCTGCTGGCTTTCTAGAGATGTTCTGAGGCAGTTTGTCAGTGTTGTATTCATTTAAAATTAATGCCACCTCTGAGTTTCTTTGGGATCCAGATCCTGGCCAGAGTTCCTGCAGGCAGGTGAAATATCCAGTGCCCCTTGTCACAGTAGAATCCTTGGGCGAAAACTTCTAAACTTTACCTGTGTTTCATTGACTTTGAAAGACTCTTGTTCTGGAGTTGGATAAGAATATGTAACGTGGGTACCTTGAGAACTTTATTCCTTTTATTTCTGTGACAGAGCCTTGCTGTTAAAATAGCATAATAGATGTGCACCAGGTAGTGCATTAGTGGGAAAACAATGGGTAACTAACTTCTAAAATGCTATAGATAGTGCACTAAGTGGTGACATTTTTTCCTTCCTAACTTGGGTATCTTGTCATATGTTAATTAAATGCCTGGAAAAATCTTTAGGAGATAATAAGAAGATAATAATGCATAGATTTTAATGTAAATTGGAAGCATTATGCCATATCTCTTCTGTCTTACTTTTAAAGCTCAGTAAGAATTTTTTGCTCAAGCAATTGTTCTTAATGTACTAAAAAGTAAGAAAATTTAAAAGTAAAGAGTTGAAAAGCAAGCTTTCTGAATTCTTGTCTTTGTCTTTATTGTTTGAAATCCTTGTTTCTCACTTGTTTATGCATCATTTCGGCTGCCCTTGTCCTAGCTCATCTTTTCCCACAGGGAAAAAATCAAATCTCTTATGTATTTCTTTGTTACTCCCCCTTTTTTCTTTCATTTTTGGAAGTCCACTTCCTTTTGGCTTTGATCATTAATGGGATACTATAGCCTATGTGCATTCATGCAAAACATTGGGAAGATGTATGCCATAGCTGTAATGACCAGAATTTTGCTACCCTTGGCACAGAAGATGGGACAAGGACACAGCTTCTGTTTAGCTTCTGTGGTGTTTGGAGTTTGTCATTGTGAAGGCTGATATATTGCAGCAGAGCTTGATCCTGTGAACCACACAAAGGAACTTAGACATTCATTTTTGTCCTCCTCAGTACTAATTGAAGAGAGAGTAGTTTGCTCTGAGCAGGAACCTAGGCAAAGCTGTGCTGTCCTGTCACTATCTTCTTACCTTGTGAGACTGGATAGTTGATCCAGATAACAAAAAGATGTTTGGAGTGCATGCACAGCCTGGCCGACATAGTTCAGTTCCTGAACACCCTAGCACTATTGCTATTTTAAAAGCAAGTGCAGTCTACTGAAATCCTTCAGCAGAAGAATATGTTTTTCAAAACATGTGGAGAATAGGAATTTCTTTTACTTGCTTTCTGATGTTTCCTTTCTTTCTTTCTCTTACCTTCTCCTTTCCTCACTGTCTACTGGAAAAGGAGACTTGACACTGTTCTAGATTGAGACCAGTTTTGCAATCTGTTCAAAGCATGAAGTTTGAGAATGCAGTCCTGACTTCCAGTTTTAACTGAAGGTGTTCTCAGTTGGAAGAGACCCTGCTAACGGCCTCCAGGATACTTCTTTCTAGGTAGTGATTCATGCAGTGTATGGAAATAGTCCACTTGAAATCCCAAACAATTTCCATGACAGCTCAGTGTTGTCATTTACTGTAGCAAAAGCAAAGAAGTTACTTGCTTTGATGTCTAGTGAGTGTTACAGCTTGGATCAGACACAGTTTTCCTGTGTTACAGGACAGTTTTCTGCAGCAATTTCTTTCAAATTTTGCTGGGGTTTGCCTGTTTTTGGCTTAAAAGTGAGGAGGAATTGATACAGTCTTCAACTTGGAAGGTAGTGTTTACAGGGGCTGCTTTATTCTGCACCACAGCAGTGGTGACTGCAGCCAGAGAAAGACTTCAGATCATGCCAGGTTTTCTCAGTCAGCTACAAATCTGTCCAAAGATGTTGGTGTAGACTTGTCTGAGACTTTGTGACCATGGCTTCCAGGTATGTGCAGCTCAGCAAGGGAGCTTAAAGATTTGCAAGAAAGCCATACAAATAGCTATTAATTATGACCTTTACAGTCAAGATATTACATTGATGGAAACACCAGTTTCTGTAAGAGAAAATGAACAGTCCCTTCTCTGCACCATAATCAGTAGTTGTAATGACACTCTACATGAGTAAGGTGTTCTGTGTAAGCAGTTAAAAGCATAAGTCATGTCTGTTTTTCAGGAAACTACTTTGGGAGTTAAGAACTCCTTTGTTTTGGCATGCAGAGATTTTTCTCTCATTTCTAAAATATCTAACAATTAAAATAAGGAGTTAGTGTTTTCTTAAATTAATCTAAGGTGACTTTCATCTTTTCCTTTCCAGCTCAGTTGTCAGCCATACTATGTATGGTACTTCCGACAGACTGGGCTCCCCTAGTGCTTGCATACCTGTTAAGATTGTGTGATACTTTGGCTGGGCTGGGGTACAATGTGATCAGATCTTCAACGTGTCTCCTGTGGTATAATGAATCAGCAGCAGTGGCATTATATAGAGGGGGAAAAACCTAAGTAGCAGTAGCAGAAGGAGTGACTTCTGTGAAAATAATTGGTTTGTGAAGGGATGTTATTCATCTGTGTTATGTGACCATGTAACCTGTAGCTAAACAGGCAAATACTGCATCCTGGCCTGGCGAGATGAACAGCTAGTGTCTCCTTATATCTCTTTTGAAGATACAGACGTGATTCCCAGTGGATGATTCTGTTGGTTTGAGGAAGCTAAGTGTGTACATTGCCCATGGGAATTCTATGGGCAATTCACCTAAAGAACACAAGCAGCTGTCAAAAAGAAAAAAGTAATTACTGCTCCCTGATGCCAGTAAATTTTTGTTTTGGCTAGCAGGTTGATCTTGAGCAGTACTGAAAGGAGTTTTGCAACATTTTCGGTTTTGAAAATGTGTTTAATAGAAGCAAAGTGTTTTATGAGCTGTCTTCTGCCACAAGGGACATTGTATTTATATCTATTTATAGAAATGTACATACAGATCTGATGTGAAGTTAGTGCAGAGTATGTTTTCTGTCAGTTTTCTCTGTTAATAGCAGGGTCTTCAAAATCCATTGAAGCATCTTTTTAAACTTTTTAATTTATAACCTCACATCAACAATTATACTTAAATATAGTCATGTTGCATATAGTCATATCAATACCTTGACAGAATAACAGAACCAGTGGAAAGAACTTCAGACTTATGAAATGTCTGAGTTTATGCAAAGGCCAGAAGGGCCATAATTTGTTTATATGCTGATAGTCTCTAAGGGCCACCATATGGGATCAGGATGCTGTTGTGTTGGTGGTTTTGGAACCATTAAAGTCTGTACCATTCTGCAACTGTACAATGGATTTTATAGAGTTTGAAAAACACTGAGCTAAAAAAAGCGCAAGGGCTCCCAGTGTATTCAAATCATACATTTCAAATAAGGGTTATTCACATCTTTCTTTTCAATTTTTTGCTATTTTACTGCCCATCTTTTATTATTTTTCTGCTTTCTTCGATTGGAATCAATCTGTGGAGTTTTTCATAAGTGCCTGACATTCAAAATGCATAGGCAGAAATGGCAGCAAAATCTGAGCAGATGATGAGTAACATCAGCTGACATATAACCAAAGAAGGGAGGAGAAGCCAGCCAGCTGGGAAAAGTAGTGTTTCCTAAGAATTTACTAGGGGTTTCCTCACTTTCTTCTCTCTCTTTAGAAGTAGGTTTTTATTTTCTAAACTGGGATAATGGAATAGACAGTACTCCTCCTTTCTGTCTTTTATTCTAATTCAGCAGGTGAGATAATTTACAGGTACTGTATCCCACACGTGTCACGTACAAATAAACATATTAGCTATATTTAGCCAGACTTTTCTCAATAAGGTATGTTAACTCATGTAACCAGGAACTCACAGGGTTTTCCTTGCTTAACTTTAGTTCTTTCCAAAAGTATCATGAGTATATACAAACCCCTTTATGAACCATAGTCTGAAAGGTTCAGCAGCTTCTTTAATTGAGAGTGCCATTTATGTCAGCATTGAAATTGGAGCCTAACAATGTTCATTTTGCTGTTTCCTGCTTGCTTTAACCATTTTATTTGCACAGAATCCTTTCCAGACACTTTAACAGTGCTGTGAATTTCTCCAGAGGGACTAGAGCAATTATATTGTGGTCACTTATTTAGTGGTTTGGTTGGTTTTGCTTCCTGGAGTCTTATCTTGTGCATTACTTGGGAATTGGTCAAGGGTACATTCTATCCTTGAATTAGATTAAGAAATTACTTTTTTGAGAAAAAATTCATTTGAAGTAGTAAAGGATTAGATTTTGCCAAACTATAGTTAGATATACCAGTAAACTCAGTTTATTTTGAGATTAATTTGCTGCTACATTTGTCCTAGGAAGTTTCATTCCTTTTCTGACTTTTCTCAGCAATTTAAAAAAGTCTCTCCCAAATAGCTGGTTATCCCAAAACCAAAGATTTTTCAGACTAAGAAATGCTCATTCTGAAGAACCTTTTCTTCTGTTATGGCTCTCCAATTTTAGTAGTAGTTCTACCTTTACCTATTGTCTGACCTGAAAGGAGCACCAGGTGCTGCTGGACATAAGACAGCCAACACCTTTCTAGCAGAGCAAATGGTCCTCAAAGAACTGCTGACAAGGTGCTCCAAGCCTTCAGATTTTGCCTCAAGATGATCATTCCCTGTTTCTCCCTTAGCAAGTGGGAGGGAGTAGATGAGAGATCTACAAAATGTAACACATTCTAGGGAAGACTTTCAATAACAGCAATAAAATAGGTTTTATGTTTTGTAGATCTCAATGTTCCACTTGCACATGCAGGTGTAATGGGTCTGTGGTCAGAAGTACAATCCAAACTGTAGAGCTGACCTGGTTAATTATATTTTTGTTTTAATTTTGTATCTGTGGGGACAGACCAATAAACAAAATGAAACCTGTGAGGAAAGCTAATATAAAAAATTGGTTTTCTTTACATTTTCCTTTACTGATGACTTTTTGGTCTTGTTTTCTACACAGCTAACTATTTACTATATTTTATTTGTTTAATGTTTGTTTGATAGGCTAAAATGCATCTCCTTCAGTGATGCTGTTGCTGAGTCTCATTAATTCATAACCTAGCTTGCAGGTCATAGATTCCACAATCAGCTGCTGAGAAAATGGTTCCTATTCTCCATCCCCACTCTTAAGTTTTTGTGTGCTGACTGTGAACCTTCCTCCCTACCTTCCTGTATGCATAACACCAGGAAGCAAAACTTGCCAAGATCCTGAGCGTGAACTCTCTGCTCTTCTATTCCACAAAAGAGTTTGAACTGAGGTTGGCTTCACTGCTGGCTGTCATCATTAGTAGCTGTGTCCCACTTTGGAAGTCCACTTTGTGGATGCACACACTTTGGCTGCTGAGAAATTATTTGGCACTGGTAATCCCATTAGGAGTCACCTGGCACTGGCAATGAGTAGCAGTGGTACATGCCAGGTGTAGAAGGATTCAATGATAGTTAAGCTTAATTTCTTAAGGAAGTTGTGCTGCAATACCTCTGGGTCTCCTCCAGCTTAATTTCTTAAGGAAGTTGTGCTGCAATATCTCTGGGTCTCCTCCCTTTGCCCTTTCCTCTTCCCTTTTCTTCCCCTGACTTTGGAACTCAAGCTAAATTTAGCTGAAGTTTAAAAAGGAATAGGAGTTTAAAATAGGATTAGTTTCATTAGTTTTCATTGCAATGCTGGTGGAAGAAAAAGACCCAAATTAGCTCTATGGCAGAGGAAAACCTGGACAAACTCCAACCATGCAGTATTGTATATGAGAGCATCCAGGTAACCAGTCCTCCCATGTTCAGGCCTGTCAGTCAACACAAACCTAGCTCTGGGGTAGCCACAACGCGTATTAACTCTCACCCACAAGATGTTAAAAGTATTATTGTGGGAGCAAGAAAGGTTTAAAGGATGAAGGACTTAAATTGTCAGAAAATTAATCTATTCACAGGACAGTTTTTGCAGTTAGATGTGAGAAAAAGATCTTATCTTGTATAGACTGCTGCTGTGTATTAGCAGATATAGTTTATCTCCTGGAGTAATGCAGCTTATCTGCTTTTGCCTCCATGACGTAGACCTTCTGTGGCTATTCTCTGTTTCGTGTTACTCTGCCTCAGTAGGAGCAGCTAGCTTGCAGGTTCCTTGGTGGTGAGGATTTGCAGATGAAGTTCTGTGGGAAGCATTTGCTATGTTTCTTCTATAAGAGTACAAAGGAGATTAGGTAATTTTATATCTCAGTTCAGAACACATAATACAGCTTTCCTGTGTTCCAGTGCAGCTGATAGCAGGCTGCCTTGTTTTCTTACATGTCCTAATCTTCATATTTTTGTACTAAATGTCCGATTAAGAAATGGTATGATACACTGACTCTTCCAGAATCTTCCTGGAACAGATTTACTTTGAAGCGTTACAGAAGCAAGTCTGTTCAAGCATAGCCAGTTTAATGGTGGATATGGAAAATCTCATAAGCTTTGGCAGTCAGGTGATCCTGCAGCATCACATGTGTTTTGCACATTAGACATTTGTATATTTTCAGTTGCTAGCATTTTTTACTACTTTTGAAAAAAATCTGTAGTGCTATTTTGATCATTTTAGCCAATGAAAAAAAAAGGTAATATATGAATTTGTTTATAAACAAAACTATTCTGAGGAGGCATTTTCAGTTCAGCATGTCAGGTTAACAAACGTTTTTGCTTTTAACAGTAAATATAATTTAACATTATCCAGTTTAATCAATTCTAGTTACTCTCTGGCATTTAATATGTTTACTTTATATTATACCTGAAATATCTTATTATAGCTTATTGTATCTTACTAAATTCTGTAATACAATAAGCATTACATGCTTATTTTGAACAGTGACACAAATATTTGCTGTCATTGTGCTCCTGGAGTGTCCTTCTGTTTTCCCTGTTTCCTGCAGCCCTCATCAGCAGTATCAGAGGCACTTTTCAGACCAGAAAAGGTTCATAGGAACAAGGATTAAATTATCCCTGAGTCACAGAAGGTGAAGTGAAGAGTTCCTGACCGCTAGGGCTTCATAGAGGACATGCATTAGGTTACAGATATCCCCGTTTGATGCTAAAGGTCAAATAAATAATCTATGGTATTAAAGGATGAATGTAAGCTTCAATGGAGTTGTTTTGCCAAATGTATCATTAAAGCCTTTAAGCAATCAGAAATCAAGGGAGAAAGGTAGAAGTTGTTACAGAGACAGTGTACTGTTCACGCTGTGGTTTGCTCACAGACTGCACGGAGTTGGCTTGCTTTATATTTGCTGTTCCCAGTGAAGAGACTGCTCCAGGGAAGTTCCCTTTTGTGTCTTATTCCTCATTTGGTTTTTAAAATACCTGAAAGAACTTCACAGTCTTGTATGAACAAGCCTGTTTGTAACAGTGCGAGACTCAGGCAGAAAACATTTGTAAATGGCAAAGGGCAGGCCAAGATGAACAGCAACCTGCTGATTTAGTAGCCAGGTAAGCACTGGAAGAAGCCCTGTTGCTAGAGGGGTTACTGATTGACCCATGGAAACAAATGAGCAGAAATCTTTGTGAGCTTTTGAGGCAAGGTACCACCCAAAGGTAGGCTGTCACACCACGGGATTAGTACTACAAATGTTTTTAAATACAGCTAAGACTCTTAATGTTTCATGTAGCTTGACCTGTACCTCAGGTCTGCTTAGTGTTTGGGGATGTATTAAAGATGTACTTTTAAGCTTGTTATTTGGTTCTAAGTGCTGCATGGGAGCTGTATCCCACCCGTGTTCACTGCAGTGAGTGTTTTCCTGTTCTTTACCAGTATAGTATAAAGCCACAAAGGGCTACTTCATATTGCTATAGTGAGCCTGATTCAACATTTTTTGTTCAACTCATCTCTTTGTGGTTTGTTTGTTGGGTTTTTTTGTTTGTTTGGTTTGTTTTTTGGGGGTTTGTGGTTGTGTGTTGTTTTGTGTTTGTGGGTTGTTTGTGGGTTGGGTATTTTTCCCCTCCCTGCTAACTGCTTGAACCTAAGAGGAAACTGAGGACACTTGCAAGGCACTCTGGTGAAAGGCTGTTATAGACAGCTCTGCTTATGAAGTGTTTAGAAGGTATTCCTTCTAAAAGTGCTCCTAGAGATGTGGTGGTGTTTGTTACTCTTTGTGATTACTGCAAAGGATGTATGCCCCTGTTGATGTGAGATACTTGAAAGTGCACCCTAAGGGTATGGCTCCTTCTTTTCATGTAGGCTGCATTTACCATCCTGGATATGCCTGGCTGGAACAGAAAAGCCAGAGGCTTCTGAGGAAAGTCCCGTGGCCTTCATGGTGCCTCTGAAACACTGGTCTGATCCATCATCTTTGTTTTCCATGGACTGTCCAAGAAATAATGATTACTTGGGTATTGATGCTTGCGCATTGTTTCCTTTCAGATGTTTTGAGGTTAAATATAATGCTGTGATTTGAAATTCATGCAGGAACCAGAAGTCTTGTTGCCATACAATCCTTCTGTTGGCTTCTTAGCTGCAAACAGGCCCTGCTGCCAACAGTTCCTACCAGATCGAGCTTTCCCCAGTTTTCCTTTCACGTGTAAATTGCATAGTGATCAAATCGGGTGAAACATGCACTCCTTTCCTTCTTTCCTGTGTTCCAGTCTTTCAGCTGAAATTACTCCTGCTTTGCAAGAAGTCTGGGCCACAGATTATTGTACTTGTTAGACTGCAGCACTGGAATCGTGAAAATTACAGTATGAGTGACAGTCATGAAAATGAGTCCTACAGCACTGAAGCAAAGTCTCTTCATTTTTCTTGGCTGAGTATTGATTTCAGCTGTGCTTTGCTTAGAAGATACAGAATTTTTCAGAAATGCAGAAAGTGATTGTGATCAGTTCTGAAAACTGTCTCTGCACATATTCTCCTGAGTCACAGGTGCAGCTTTCTTGCAGAGCTGCGGGGAAGAGCCATCATTGCCACTCTCTTTGTGTTGTCTACTGGCATTGTGGCATTTTTGGGGGATAGTACTCACACAGAGTGGAGTGTACAGAGAATAATTCCTTAGTGTGCTGCAATAGTGATGTTTTCAGATTTGAAATATTAAGTGATCAGAGTTCGCTGCTGTGAAAGTTTTTAATTAAAACCAATTCTTCTGTGTTTATAGAATGTCTAAATGTGCTGCTATGGTTAGAAGACTACACAAGAGAAGGCTTTGTTTAAATATAAACACTTTGTGAATTATTACTGCAGTGCACTGTCTGAATGCACTCATATAATGACACACTGCTAAACATTCAAGTGAATATAATTGCAGCAAAGGGCTATTAGGCTGAGATTCAGTGATTAGGCTCCTAACTTTGCACTGAAACAGTTTATTGAATTCAGATCCTTTGTTAACTCTTGCCTTTTATTATTATTGCCTTTGGGGAGGGGGGAGGAGAGGAGGGAGAAGGGGAGTGGGAGGCCTTTCTGAGACTTTTTTTTCTTTTTAGGGTACTTCCTTACAGTGATGAATATTGATAATTTACTATTTGGAGTGTCATTGTGCAAGATCCATTTGATGAGAGGGTAGTTTTTGTAAATGAGATCTTCCGCACTATCTTCTTCTCTTAACACCCTAAAAAGAAGTGGCTCTAGCAGAGCAGCAGGGAAGGTTGTGGGAATTGGAGGAAAACAGTTCCTCCAAAGGATAAATAAAAGGACCTTGCCTATTTAGGTCAGAATGAGTTTAAACTAGCTTTATCACTCACCTGCAGCCAGTGTAAGGTGTAGAGGAGTTTTGTAGTAGGTTCATAGATGTAGGCAGGGCAGAAGAGACTGAGAGGTCAGAGATGCAGATACTACTGGACTCCCCTAAAACCTTGTTTACTGTTATTGTCTTTTGGATGTTCCTTAAGATAGGGGGTAGACTTCCCTGAATGGCTCTTCCAAAACTAGAGGTCCTTAGCAATGGCAACGCAGCAGGTATATGGCTTGGACAGTGGAGTGCTGATATCTGCAGGTTGAGCAGTTTGATCACTGAAGTCCTTGCAAACTACCTTAAATCTCACCACAGTGAACAACTCCACATCAGTGTGTCTTTAGAGTGACCTGTGGAAAGTTTGGATAGACTTTAGAAGGAGAAAAAGCTTGGCTTTCCATTCAGAGTTTGCCTACTGAAATTTATAGCTGAGTCATCTTTGGCAAAGATTTGGCACTTGTGAGCATAACAGAGTATTCATATTTTGCCCATAAACTTGATTTTAGTTAGGATTTTGAAGAATTTACTACAGGCATTGTAAAAGGAAATGTGAACCAGCCATCTGAAAACCATGCTTATGGAAGCTTCTGTATTTTGGTATAGGCTAAAGAGTATATCTTCAGCTTTGGGACTCAGGGGGTTTGGTCAATGAGTGATTTGATTCGCTAAGGCTGTCCACTGTATTTTTTGCTGATTTGAACTAACAAAAACACAAAGGTGTGCTGCATACAAAGTTCTCAGTTTTGTAAACTACTGCATTGATGTGAAACTTGCTGAAAATGTATCATCTTGCATGTAAAGTGTACAGATGGTCTTAAAAGAAGATGGTGGTATCTGACCAATACTTTTCTGAGGATACTTGTACAGTTAAGCAGACAAGGCCTAAATCTTTTATCCTGTTGAAGTGAGCTGAGTTATAGGCAGCCAAGGCTTGGTGAGGAGAGGATGCTGCAGGAGTACAAAGCATTTTCCGGGATCCCATAACCACCTCTGAACACAAGAGGGCACAAGCTCTCTGACAGCCGCCTTATCTCCCCCGACTCTGTGAGTGCCAACATTTAAACAAGTCCAAATAAAAGCAGGCTTAGAAAAGCAAACCCGAAACTTCGCTGGGAAAGCAAAGGGAAAGTCAATGCACTAGCAGCTTCAGAGTGCAGATGAAAGTCTCACAGGTGCAGCATGCATACAGCCATATTATTTGAACTTGTGTCAAGGCTTGCTGAATGATAGATATATGTACAGGTTTGTTTTTAAATGCAAGTAGATGTGTTAAGTGTGTTGTCACCATATTTATGAGAGGTGCTTTATGTATGAACGAATGAATATACAGATTAAGCAGGTCATTCTGAACTAGCAACAATCAAAATGACTTTACAGGAAATGCATTTATTTCTGGAGGTTGTGTTTCGTAGAGAGATCATTTTAGAAACCAGACAGGACAATTTGGAGCCATTTACCTACCCGACTGTCTGGTTCTCTTCATGTGACAGATTGAGTATTTCCGTTGTCATGGACTAAATTGCAGTGTCACAGGAAAGGTTACTGGTACTAAATCTAAAGGCTTTTCTAAGCCATGCATCAAATTATTGCTATGTTAGCCTACCCTGGCTGAGAATGTAAATGAGAATATAAGTGTGAGTTTTCAACAGATCTTTAAAGAGAATCAGTAGCCAAACTGTGGTCTTGGAGCCAACACCTTGGGACTCTCCAGGCTTTAAAGCAAGTGTTATCTGTCCCTTTGTCAAGCTTCTGCTCTAGGAAAGTATAATCTTCTCTTTTGAGCTGTGTGATCCTGTCAGCTTTACAATGTTAGAATTAAGGCTTGCAGATGTATACTTGAGAGCTGACTGCAATTCATCATGTGATACAATCTCGATGTATTTTCAGTTTGAACCTTAAACAATTGAATAAAGCTGTAGTAGTCCTGTCAACATACCTAAGTACTTTCAAAATCAGACAGTGATCAGTCTGAGTAAAATTTGGTTGTAATTTTGGTAATGCCATTAAACTTCTAACTAGCAACAAGGGAGGTTGGTCTAGTGATTTCAAAGTGTACCTGTGATCTGGGAGACCTAGGTTTAGTGCCTACGTGTGCCACTTGCTTGCTGTCAGACGTTTAATCTCTTGGTTCTTCAGGTTTAAGGCCCTCAGAGAGGATTAACTCTCAGGAGCTCGAGCAGAGATCAGGATACCCAAACATAGCCTAAAAGTGTTATTCAGCATGCTTATCCTCAGCCTGGCTCCCTCAAGAAGAGCCAATCTGAGCAAGCTCATTTGGGCAGGAGAGAAATCCTTTAGCTTTATGTGTAGCTTTGGCTGGGTGTCAAACAGTTTGTGCTAATATGGAAAACCTGAACAGTTTTTGCCCTTTTCTGGATATTTGGTGGGGCTGGTGTGTGGGACTGCAACCTTCTGCATCAGAGAGTGCCTTTGCGTACATCATCCATAACTGGTTGCTGGAGTTGATCCCTCTTGCCCCCCTCTTGCCCCCCTCTTGCCCCCCTCTTTTTTTCTTTTTTTTTTTTTTTTTCCCCTGGCAAACACTTGCATTTAGGATGCTATAGGCCAGAGGCTGCATTTAGCTTTTTGAGAGAATGTGATTAGCTCAGAGTATCATGGCAGGCTTCTGACAGATCACAGTGGACTGGAAACTAGAAATGGAGCTTCCCATGGCTGCCCACCTCTTGATCAGTGTGACAAAAGTTATGTCTTCCTCTATGGCATGTGGTGGCCGTCGCAGGAGTGCTTCTGGCTTGTGCTCTTGTTCTTTTTGCCTGGGCAACCTAAATATGAGGGTGAGGATGAATACTCCAGTTTGGGAAAGCTCCTGCTCTCCCTGCGGGATGCAATGATGCAGTAGTGGTGGCAGTAAGACTTAAGGCTATTTCTGCGCTAGGAGCAGGAGGCAACTGGGGCTCCTGTCTGGCCGTGTTAAACCAGCAGGAGAAGACCTTTCACTCTGGGGGCACAGTGTTGTCCCTGAGGAGAAGCTCTCCAAAAGAAGTGTCATTGCAAGCTGGCTTTGAACCAAAATTGCCAGACCCAGGTGAGGAAACCAGGTGGCAGGAAACACAGGTGCATGCTACAAGCGATGGGGGCAATTTAAAATGCCACCAGGACTCCCTTGGTGTTAGCACCCACCTTATGCTGCTTAATATACTACCCTGGGGGAGTCTGCACCTCAGAGCAGCCTGATTTGGACAGTGCAAGTAGAGACTAGAGTGTGTTGGTACAGCTGCAAAGAGTTATTTGAACTATGCCTGCCTCCAGCCTGTGCAAAGAGAAGGAAGAGTAATTCCTCACTTCCACATGACCTGACTCCATTCGTGTATAGCTGTGTGCACCTGTGCATTTAGGGAACATAGACTGCAGCAGAAGGGAAAATCTATGAAAAAGCACTGAAGTTCTGTTTCTGAGACCACAAAGGCACCCAGGAGAGCATAGCATTTGAGCAAGCTGAAGCAATAAATTTGGAGTGTGTTAATAGAAGTTTTGCAAGCATAGCTTAAAAACAAAAAAACCCCACTTCCCTTAGAAACAGTTGTCTTTGATCTCTGTGGCTTTCTAAGTAGTGCCTCTTTGCTTTTAAAGCAGCTAAGATTGATCATGCTTCAGATAGTTAAAAAAATCTTGTGTGAGATCAGGAAAGCAACCATAAGAAGTGTTTTTCCCTGAATTCTGTGGGTCTTTTATGAGTATATTTATCAAGGAGGTAATGGACAAAAAGATGTGTTTAACAATGATGTTATTCATCGGGAACACATTTCTGAATTTTCATGAGTTCTTCCTAAGCTTTAAAGAGCCTTCTGTTTTGTTCCCATCAAGTGCCCTGCCCTTTCTGTATTTCAGCTCAGTTACTCTTATTGAGGACTGCTCCTTGCTGCCTTGAGCTCCTGGAAAGGTACTTAGTTGCCTCCATGGGCTTATGTAGCTGCATCCATACTACTTCAGGTTAGGTGATGTGAATTTTGTAAATGTCATGTTTAGGTATTCAGTGCTTCTTCTAAGCACTTTAAAAATCAGATACCTGCCATTTCATACTTCTTGGTTTAAGAAAACCCACAAGAGATTTCTATTTTGTGTGGTGTTCCAGAATCAAGCTGTCCCTAGCCCTCTTCAGCTGGTAGCCACCATTCACAGAATCACAGAATGTTAGGAGTTGGAAGGGACCTCAAAAGATCATCTAGTCCAACCCCCCTGTCAGAGCAGGATTGCCTAGAGCAGGTCACATAGAAAAGCATCCAGATAGGTTTTGAACCTCTCCAGAGAAGGAGACTCCCCAACCTCTCTGGGCAGTCTGTGCCAGTGCTCTGGCACCTGAACTGGGAAAAAATTTGTAGGTAAAGCAATGACCACAAAATACTTTGGGCACACACTTGATTTCTTATACATCCTTCATAGATCCTTCATAGAAGCATGTTATTAGGGATGGCACCAGTGGTGCTGTAACCAATAGTAGTGCCATTTGCTAATAAACTTAAGCATTTACCAAAAGAAAAGACTTGAAGGTAATGGTCTATCAAAATTAAGTATTGGTTTTCTATGATATACTTTTAATCTGTGATAAAATCAACTGAACTCTTTAATGTCTTCAGCCATTCTAAATAAAGACCCAATCCTCTCTAAGATATATAATGTTCTTATTTTAGTGTATATCAGCACTTTCAATGAAGCTGTATTCACTAGGCTGCTTCTAGGCTTGCCTGGAGAACAAAGTTTCAGTTACTTTGTAAAAGCAGTGAGTATTCTGGTGGGGGGAATTTAACAGTATTTTGTTATCTAGCTTTTGCTTTTTTGCTGAAGAATGGTGCCACTAGGGCACTCATTGTTTATATGATTTTCATTGACTTCAGTGGGCATTGAATCAGGTCTTATAAGCACAGTTTTCTCACTGTTAGCAGCTGTTCATTGCTTAGCATTACTTGAGCCACTATTTAGCTGGCCATCTGTGATCTGGGCTTTCTCAGACTGCAAGAAAATCGTTAGCTGTTCCATTTTGGCAGGAGAATACTGTAACTTATCCTAGGGATGTATTTGTAAAAGGAATAATAATGTTTTTCCCCAATAGCTATTGCTTGTCCCTTGTCCATCTGTGTTTCTAACACACAAATGTTAAATAGTAAGTACAGTAACAAAAACAGTTCTTCATACATTCAAAGGATGCTGAGAAATGAAGTCTGTTAGCAGGAGGCAGTCCATGTTATCAGTATACATACTTGTTTGTTGGTCTCTGACACCAGTCAATCCACAGAGAAGCTAGTGAAAGTTACCGAATTACAAAAATAAGTCCCTCTCCTGAAGAGCTTGGCTGTTGAGTTATGATACCAAACTATGACAAGGAGTTTTGGACAACACTGGATTAAAGGGCCCAAGAGAAGATTTGAGTGTACATTACATTGTGTTTGTATGGCTGAGAGCAGCCATTTAGATGGAAAGAGATTGTCCTGGAATCTTCTTCAGAAAGAAGCTACTGTGGAAGTGGAGGTCTGTACAGCATTTCAGCTAAACTGCTGAGTGTTACCCTGTGTATGGCTAGCTAGATTCCTTCCAGGATACACCTGTACCTACATGCTGCTTCCTGTAGTAACCATTTGCAAATTCCCAATGACAAATATTTCCCTTAAAACTGAGCCCCACTTTTAAAAGGAAGTTTAAAGGAATATAATGAGGGTCAGAAAGAAGGAATGAAGGCCTGTTTATGCAAGTCTGCCCATTTCCAGGAAAGAATATATTAGGCCAGGATTGTAAGTGATATATATGCAGAGTTACTAGAAAGGAGGGGGGTTTTGTTTAAAAATATTTTACCCATATTTAAAATAATTCCTGGGCTAAAAGCTGCTCCTCATTTTGCTTATGTTGAGTCTGCCTTCTGGTGAGTGCTCCTCTGTCCTTTTTGTGCTTTCAGTAAAGTTCTTGGTGTCTACTACAGATACATATCTCTGGCATTGAATAGGAAAAATATCTGGTTTCTGGATTGAGCTTCTTTCACTTTCAAGTTTTCATTTAAAACCAGGGAAATAGATTTCACTGTTGCTGCTGAAGCTTGACTGCTCATTTACATGAACAAGAATTACAAAAATGAAGTTGCAGGGGGAAGAAGGGAGGCAATGGGATTTCCTTGACCTCCTGAAAACAGGATTTCACTGTGCCCAAATTTCTCTTTTCTATTTCCAACATAGGGCATTACTGCCCAATAGTAAGAAAAAAAGCACAGTATTTCATCAAAGACTCCTAGACTATGGGAACTTACCAAGTTTCATGCAGATTTCAGAAAGTTTTCTGGATGCCAAAATAAATGTCTGACTTCACTATGCCCTGGGAGGAGAGCACACAGAGCTTTCCCGCAGGGGGAGGGAGGGTCTTTGCACTGTACTAGTAACTGTGCTGATGGACTCAGAGAGTCAACAATGTTTTGGAGAGAGAGAATATACAGGACAGTACCTTGCTCTGGGAATTTCCAAGAGAAGACTCAATCCTATAAACAAGATGTAAGACACAAGTTCTCTCTTTTGCAGCCAGCTCAATGGCTCAGAGACCGTTTCCTCCATCAGCCAGCAAGAAGGGTGGTGAGGCAACATTCATGCATCCCTCAGAGCCTGTATTAAAAGGGTTTAAAATAATGAAATAAGTTTTCTCTATAGTCAGGCTTTGTTTGCCAACTGATGAAGTCTATGTAGTAAGCAAACCTTATGAAAATGTCATAAATCTTCTACATATTTAGCAGATGTTGGTGGATTTATCCACTCTAGGAAGTTATATATCAAACTGTACCATTTAGTGTCTGGTTTATGTATGCCGTGAATCTCAGACATGTTTAATATTTCTCCCTCTGAGGTTTAACAGCATATAAATAACATTTAATAAACAACATTTCACTTTAAACAAACATTCAGACATGTCTGCTCAGATCTCATATTTCAAGAACATTTATAAATACTGGACAGGACTGATTAAATCTAGCAATATGTCTTTAATTTACATGCATTTCATCTCTTCCAGAAGCATAAGTTTCAGTGTCACAGTTAAGGATACAATACTTTTGTTATGACCTGTTGTTTCAAAGGTGGGCAATTTTGCAATCCTAACTTGCAGAGGATTTAAAGATTGTACATGAAGTTCCTGCCCAAGAGCCATTTTTCCCCTTTAATATATTCAGAGAAATTATTTATTCTTCATGTTGTTATGGTGGAAAAACAGTGCCTTAGTGCTTTAATTCCTCTGATTTTTTTAGGTGTATATGCACAGTGCTTTAAAGTGAAAACTTATGAGATATCCACTAAGATTTTAAGGTACTTTTCAACTAGAAAACTGAAAAAAAAATAATCCCCAAACAAAAAAAAAAAAGTCTCTTTACCTCTTCCAATGATTGAAACTTCAAGGCATATACCAACTCTTCCTTAAATTTCAGTGT
>VWZX01009039.1:2364548-2546244 GCA_013399015.1 Galbula dea | reverse complement strand
TTTTTGGATGATGGCAAATGATGATCTGAGAACAAAACAAGGAAGAAATAAGAACCATATCCTAGGCTGCATGAAGAGACAGGTGGCCAGCAGGTCGAGGGAGGTGATTCTCCCCCTCTACTCTGCACTCGTGAGACCCCACCTGGAATACTGCACCCAGTTCTGGAGCCCCTGTTACAAGAGGGATATGGAAGTGCTGGAGTGCGTCCAGAGAAGGGCCATGAGAATCTTCAGAGGACTGGAGCACCTCTCCTACTAGGACAGGCTGGAAGAGTTGGGATTGTTCAGTCTGCAGAGGAAAAGGCTCCAAGGTGACCTTATTGTAACCTTCCAGTATCTGAAAGGGGACTACAAGAAAGCTGGTGAGGGACTTTTTAGGAGGTCAGACAGCAATAGAAACAGGGGAAATGGGTGTAAGCTAGAGGAGGGTAGATTTAGGCTGGATATTAGGAAGAAGTTCTTCACTGTGAGGGTGGTTAGGCAGTGGAACAAGTGCCCAGAGAGGTTGTGGAAGCCTCATCCCTGGAAGCTTTTAAGACAAGGCTTGATGGGGCCCTGGGTAACCTGATCTAGTGGATGGTGTCCCTGCCAGGCAGGAGGGTTGGAACTGGATGATCTTTGAGGTCCCTTCCAACTCTGACAATCCTATGATCCTATGAATCCAGAGGACAAATGTATGCAGTACAGGAAAATGCAGAAAACAGATTAGCAGGTATTTAAAAAAAAAAATAACCACAAACACAACACAAGCAGTCAACCAAGGAAGTGAAAATTGCAAATTGCTGTGATCAGCAGCCTGCTGATGACAGGCTTTGTATTCTTAGTGCCCGATATTGGCAGCTTTTCTCCAGCTTACTGCAGTGTTCTTCATGATGAGGCTTAGCTTAAGAGTTCCATAGGCTTGAGCAGTTAGTTGTGGTAAGGCACAAGGAGTAAAAAAACCAAAAATTCCTTCCTCTCCTACGGGCTTTTTGGTTTGGGTTCCCATCTGCTCAGTATGTTTCCTACTCTTACATAATTTTTAGTGTTTCCTAGAATGGAGCTCTCGTCATTGTCATTTAAGATTGTTTGTCAGGTTTCTAGGAGTCTCAAACTGCTATAAACTCAATCCTTAGCCTAGTAGATATTGATCCTTTTCCACTTTCAGTGAGTTTGAGAGATTTTTGGGTGCTCAGTAGCTGTTAACATTTGTCTTTGTGGAGTATTGCTTGGTGTAAATGCTTGCTCAGAGTAAGTGGGGATGAAGGAGGCGTTGATTGGCAACTCACCTAAAATCCACTCGAGCTACTAGAGATATTAAAACCAGCTTCAGTGAGTGTTAGACTGTGATTTCTTGACTTCAGTCATGTCTGGTGATTTTGGCGTTGCTCACCTCAGAATGCAGATGTCATCTTCAGCACTGCTTTCATGTGCATAAAAGGACATTTTGAGTATCTGTTGCTTACAATTTGTGTTTCTTAATATGCTAGGGGTTTTATGTGATCATATGAAAAGAGGTTTGTTAGCATTTTTATTAGATTGCCTGCAGTAAGAATCTGTAATTTGAAGAAGCAAGCTTACAGCTCACACACAGTAGCTCCCAAAAACAAAGATCCTTTCCATAAAGCAACATGCTGTATATATCTTATTGCTAATAAGGTTGTTAATGGAAGTCTAAACTTAAGTGCCTAAAGGATATCAAGGCAGTCATACTTCATGTATTCTGCTCATTAATGATAAAGACAATGTCTAAAACTGCACTTAGTTGCTCAGGAAAATGAGAACTTTTCTGAGTTTCATTTTGTATTATCCATTCCCTGCTTTGCACAGAGCTGCACAGGTGATTGGATAGTGAGATATTTTCTTCTAGCCATTACACTTGCCTGTTCCTTGAGGAGAAAACTGAAGGTAATCATTCTTGGTGGATCCCGGCTGGTGAACATTTCTTTGCACAGACATAACAGCAAAGTGTTAATAAGTGCCGTACTTTGTCTCTTTTGGTTGAAAACCCCAGGGGAGCTTTCTCAGACTAGCTCTCCTGAGATGCATGAAGCAAGCAGTGCTCTGAAATATTTGTGCTTGGATTTGAGAGCACTTCACTGTCAGATAAAAACATGAACACTAATATGATTGAAATGGGTTCATAGGCTTTCACCTAGTGCGAATTGGTAGAGACCTCACTGTTTGTTGCTTTGTTCAAGGTGAGGTGATGCTACCTGGGGGAGAGAAGTCAACAGACACTTTGAGTCCATCTTCAGATCAAAACTTCAGCAGACATACTGGGTGTACAAGTTACAGCATTCCCACAACCAGTGTTGGAATGAAATCTGGGATTTCCTGGATTAGTTGTCAAATTTTAAAAAATGGTGCAGTGGGAATTCTAATGTTTCATAAAGCTGTGAAACATTTAGTTTTCCATCTATTTAATTTTTAAGCTTTTCCTCTTTTTCAGCTTTAGTCAGTTAAAAAATTGTTACAGCAAAACATTGACATGTGTAGTAATTTGGAAATTAAGCATTTCAGCATTTTTGAAGTGAATTATTACGGTTAGGAAACGTTGAAATAAAACATTACATCCTTTAAAACATTTTTCCTATTCATTCTAGCCAAACGTTTTTATTAGATGTGACCTGAAATGGAAACAGTGCCTTATTTGCTCCCCTTGAAATTGTAGATTTTGCCTGATTTTAGCTGTTTATGAAAAGAAAAAAGGCAACTCTGGCTGTACTCTCAACCTATTTTTATAAACTTTGTTTTCACTGCTAAATGAAGACAAGTTTTGTAGGTTTTTCAATGGTGTCTTCCACTCCTTAGCTCTTTAAAGTTCAAGGAGCAGTATGTAGGTAGGGGAAAGCAAAACTAGTTAAAAGGAGGAAATTGTGAATATAAACATAGACTAGTCATATGGAGTTTATGGTTATTGTGAAGGGGTTGAAATATTTCATCCCAGTGCTGACTGGTTTCAGGCATATCACTGAGTTACTACAGCTGGAAGAGTTACTATACAGTAACCAAGCTGGGAAAAGTAATCAACTGATCACCTGCCTGGGGGCAAAACCAAGGTGAGACAAAGTTGTATAAGGGTCTTTTCCTGAGGTTTATGCTAGCAGGTTTACCTCCTGCTTGTGGCAAGCATGCTCAAGCTGACATTGTTCTGTCCTAGTAATGGGAAAGAAGGATCTTCCTATGGGTGAAACACACTGTGGTCCTTAGGGACCATGTGAGTAAAGGCCACAATGACAACCAGTTGGCAAGTTCCGAGATGAACACAAAGGGCGTGTTTTTCGAGGGCATCCTTTTTTCTCCTCTGTTTCAGCTAGTTCTAAGCACAAATAAGGCCCCACTGTAGCAGTGGTGAGTACTGCAGATCAAAAATAGGGAGTTAAAAGAAGTATTAACTTATTTTGCAACATCAAGGATGCAAGCTGTGTTTTCAGGCAGCGATCACGTTTCTTCTGCGTGTTCATAGCCTGTCTTGCTGACTGCAGGTCTGATGTTGAACCCTAGCAGATGTAGAAGGCAAATGGTTGTGCATGAGGCATCTTGATCAGCTCCCAGCTGGCTGCTGCTGTTCTCACCCCCCCTGCAAATTTCCAGGGTTACTTCCTGGTTCAAGTTTGCTCTGGGTTACATCTGCAAGTGTCACCTCTGCAACTATAATACAGATAAGAATTTACCAACAATCCTGAGAGACATTCCCTAGCCTGAAGTGCTCCGAGGCATGTGACTGTGGGATCCAGGATTGTGCTACCAGTGAGACAAACAAACATAGTCATGTCCAAGTGGTGGTGTTGCCTTGTCAGACCTGGCAAACTGATGATATTGTTCAAATAGTCTGTCCTTTCTATCCTTCTGTAGTCTTCAGAGAGCTTCTGGCTGAAAATGGTTTTATGCAAAGACTTCATAAAAGTTTGCCTGCTCAGGTTGTTGTTTGCAAGATGCAAGGGAAGGAGGAAGGTAGTGACCCCAAAAGGCAGGTCCTGGACAAAATAGAAGCTGCCAGATCAAACTGAAGAAAATAAAACTAGGCTTAGCTTTAGATCTGCTGCATTTTCCCTAGCAAATGTGTCTGTTTTATAATCAGTGCATCTTTAGCTGAAGGACTGTCTGGTGGCTGTCATGTAAGCAAACTACTTCTGACTGTGGACTGTCACTGGGCTGCATGCAGAGGAGCTTAAGCTTTAGAGAGGAGCCCTGCTCCTGATCCTGCTGTAATAAGGATCTTTTTAAAGAGTTTCTGCTAGTTGACGTTGTTTTCTTCCAGTCTGCATCTACTGGGAGAAGGGAAGGAACTGAAAAAGGTTAAAAGATGTCCCTCCTATCATACCAAAAATGGGATTATGAAGGATAGCCTGAATGGAGTGTCAGCTCTGACACTTCCTCCCTTTCTGGAGTGGATGAACAAGGGATCCACGGGCAGTAGGGAAGTGGAGACTGAGAGCCTAAAAATCACATAGCCATGATGATGATAATTCATGCTCAAATACTTGGTCATCTGAATGCAAGTAGAAGAGGAGATAGCCAAGAAAAATCTGAGAAAGTGTTTAGGTTTGGCATCGTGGTGTTGCTAGCTGCCTGCTGCTGTGGCTCTGTGGCACTTCTGTGGCTAAGGAAACCCATGGGAGTCTTTGGATCCAAGTCCGGGGGGCTCCAAGGACTTTTTATGCCAGGCTGTGGGGCCTTAATCTTTTTTTATGCAGGATTGTTTTGTTCTACTGGTTGGTGATGCCATTTCAAAAGTAATTCAAATAAATGAATACAATATGTTTGGTAAGTATATTACTGTAATCAAGACTCCCAGCTGGGTTTCTCATTTAGGCAAGCAGGATGGTCAAGGGAATTTAATTAAGGATCAGGAATGCCTCTTTTAACCTTGCTCTGTGAAGTGTTTCACGCCACAAGCAGGGCCTGTTCACTCAGACCAACATTTCCAGAGTTGGGTGCCAAAAGATAGGCACTTGGAGTTGTATTTAGACACTGAATGTTATTTACTTTGCAGAGGTGTAACCCCCTGAGAAGGGAGGGGGCTTATATGTGTTTGGCCTTGCTGGAAAAGGAGCCAAGCTTTAGGCACCCAAGCAGAGAAGAATAATTTACCCTTTTTGGGGCACAGTTCACTCATGTGATAATAGTGATAAATCCTTTGTTCTGTCAGAGGAGAAGAGTAAGGCTGAGCTGCTGAAGGTACCATTGGAACAGCAGTTTGGAAATAACAAAGGTTTCAGTGTGCATGTGCTTAATGGCAGAGTTCACGGCAGAGAGAGCATACATTTATGGTGGGAAATAATGGAGAAGGGAGTGAAAACAGAAAACGCGTAATTTTTATTTTCTTGGTTTAATTATATGTTTAAATCTCAGCCTTAAGGGTTTAAATCATCATCAATTAGTAAAGGATTTTCCTTTTTCTCATGCAATATGGGAAATAAGGAATAGGCAAGTACTATTATGGGGGGGGGAATCTACCGACAATGTTTACTGAATTGAACAATTGAGTGGCATTCCTATGGAGCGGTTTTACAGTGTCACTTGAACCCCATGAATAAGCAGTCTCTAGGTAACTGGAGGCAGGTCTGCTTTCCATAATATATTGACTCAGCCTGGAATTAAAAACATACACAAAAATCCCCTAACCTTGATGTATCCATTGCTGGCAGAAATAATAGAGTTCGTTTAAAACCTTGTGGTTTTTATCCACATCAAGTGACTCTTAAGTGACTTTGTACATAAAGAAAAGGAAGATTTGCTTGGCATGTTGTCCTAAATCATAGTTACCTCTTGATATAAGACATTTTCAAGAGAAAATGTATGCTCTGCTTGAAGTACAGAATTCAGAACAAGATGTGAATTTTGTTTGGCTCCAGGACAGCGCTTTGGGGGAAGTGAGCAATGAAGGAAGAGCAGTACTAATGAACATAAAGCCTTACATGGAGGGGAGAGAAATAAGCCTTGTTCTGAGAGTACAAAGGTGGTGGGAGAAAGTGGTTTAAGCTTGGGAAATATGAGGGGAGACTTACAGGAGAGAGTGAAGGAGTTTGCAAGAGGTTTTTATCAAGGAGCAGAATTTGGTGCTTAGTTTGGTAAAGCTGCAGTGAAGGGCTGGAGTGAAGCCAGAGATGTCAGCAAAGCACACAGGAAGCACAACTGGAACTGAAAACTTTTCCTTAAAACAGTGTCAGATGCTTCTGGCAGTCTTGCTGATTCACGACTGTTGGAGTTCATGACACTATTTGCAGTGTCTGTTATTCCTCGGATGCAGCTTTGAGGAGGAAAATACTGCCAGTCTGAATGACTGTTTATCCTAGACTGGTTGTAAGAGAGTGAAAAACGGGGAGTTTTTACCACCTTTTGCCACAACAGCCAGGATGGGGAAGTTACAGAGAGAAGACTCCTTGAAAAAAAATAATTTTGGACTCTGTTAGAGATGCAAAAGCCACCGGCTGCAGTAGTTAAGTGAAAGGGAAATGCAAGCATGTTTTTACTTCTAATTCAGTCACTCCTCACTGTAGGCAGGTTGACTAAATGTTGGATAGCTGCATTTCCAACAAGGAGGGAGCTGACACTGTATCTGTTGTACCATCTGTTTACCACTTGCCAGTGTACTGGGAAGAAGCTTCATCAAGGACTGGGAAAGCTTCCAGAGTTTGCAGTTGTATTTAACTGCTTGAATGCCAGCAACATGAAATCAGTGTTGGCAAGCCTCCAGCATTCAGAGCTAAAACTGCCATGTGTAGCACCTTCTTTTCAACTACCACAACTTTTCTGGTCAGGTGCTTCTCCTTGCACACTACTGGAGGTGGTGGAGGAAATCTTGCCCCTCCTAGCCAGGCTTCAGTGGGGAGACACCTGTCTTTTAACTGTTCTGTGCACAAAGAGAAGGAAAAAAAAAAAAACCCACCCACCTAAAGCCTGCTAACAATGGTACCAGAATAACAGCTGGAAAATTATTCTGCTATAACTATGTTGGCCATTTCACCTATACAGGCAAAGCTGTGGTCTGCAGGGTGCCTTGCTTTTGTAGCGGTGCTGGAATGTCAGTTTATTAATGGACCACTGGTTTGAAATTTCCAAAAACGTACAAACTTATGGCTCAGAGGAAACTAGCAGCAACAGTTTAACCAATCATCCTGTTCCTTCTTGTTTGCAGTTTCAGTTTCAGATTGCAACAACTAAGCAAGTTCCCAGTAGCTCCTGAAATCACATTTGGACAACTTCTGCTTCCTAGTCTTTGCGATTAGAGGTTTCTGCTTCAAAGTTTCAGAGCAGAAGTAGGTACAGAGTGTGAATTTTCTAAGTAAAAATTTTGACTCTGTAGGAGGAATAGCAGAATTAGCTTCAAGCTGATAAGGATTTTGAGCCCAGGAAGATGGCACTGACTACCTTTTCTTTCTGAATACTTAATTTCCTTATTAAATCAGTGCAGCTCAATTATTTTTGCCTCTGTCTCTGAGTGTCAGAACTTGGGCAAGCTGTCACAGTTAAACTTGTGAGAAACAATTTTGATCTCTTGTAGAACTTTTTAGGTATGGAAAATTCTTATCAATTTCAGTTGAAGTTAGTTTTGCTCTCTTTGAATGGAATCTTTGTTGGGCTTGAGGCTGTGTGCCTTTCACTTTCCCCTAGCCTAAATTTCCCTAATGTTCATTTACTTTGGCCTACAGACATAGATCTACCCTACAGATCAACTCTGTCAAATCCAGCTAATTTCAG
Organism: Galbula dea; assembly: GCA_013399015.1. Classification (NCBI taxonomy): domain Eukaryota; kingdom Metazoa; phylum Chordata; class Aves; order Piciformes; family Galbulidae; genus Galbula; species Galbula dea. The sequence goes on along the minus strand of VWZX01009039.1, from coordinate 2,538,558 downwards.
GCATCTGCAGTTCTTCCTCTTATGCATAATGACACCCACAGTAAAGAGGACCCATTTCTCCTGTAGTATCTTTGGGGCAGACATGAGCTTGTTCTGCTTGAAAGCTGCTTGTCATCACAGAAAGCACTCATCTTCCATGTGAATATTAAACAAAACATTGCATTCACACAGGAGATCTCCTATTCCTTCCTGATGGTTCCCCTAAGAGAGTAGTCTTTATTGGGCTTGAGGTGCTTACCTAGAAACAGTAGCTCAGAGCTCATGGTGCCTCTCCTGCTCCCTCGGCACATCATTTTGATCCTGTGCTTTCTATGGAGTTTGTATAGCCAGTCCCTTTGTACCAGTCAGGAATGTGCCCTGCTGCTTTGTTGGGTTTGGTTGTTTTTGGTTGGTTTTTTTTTTGACTTCCTTGCCAACCCTCTACCCCATGGAAGGAATAAAAGAAAAAAAAAACCAGACTCAGAATCATAGAATCATCATGGTTGGAAAGGACCTTCAAGATCATCAAGTCCAACCAAAAGTCCTACATTACTGTTATCCCTAAACCATCACCCTATGTGCCACATTTACCTGTATTCTGAAAACCTCAGGGATGGTGATTCCACCACTTCCCTGGGCAGCCTATTCCAATATCTCACCAGTCTTCTGGTGAAGAAATTTTTCCTATTATCTAATCTAAACCTGCCCTGGCACTATTTGAACCCATTCCTTCTAGTCCTATTGCTAGTCACAAGGGAGGAAAGGCCAATACTTGCCTCTCTACAACCTCCTTTAAGGTAACTGAAGAGAGTGATAAGATCTCCCCTCAGCCTCCTCTTCTCCGGCCTAAACAGCCCAAGCTCCCTGAGCCTCTCGTCATAAGGTCTGTTCTCCAGAACTCTGATCAGCCTAGTTGCCCTTCTCTGCACCCTCTTCAGCGCTGCGGTGCCCAAAACTGCACACAGTACCCAAGGTGTGGCCTCACCAGTGCCAAGTACAGGGGAATCTCCTAGACTGCCTCTTCTCTGCTGTGTTGAGTTTCTAGCAGACGCCCAGCAGGTTAAAGTCGTCCACAAGAACAAGGGCTGGTGATTTTGAGACAATCCACCAGCTGCCTGTAGAATAACTCATCACCTTCATCATCCTGGCTGGGTGTATAACAGACTCCCACCAGGATGTCAGACTTCAGTCCCTACAGAGAGCTGTTTAGCTCTGTGCTATCCCCCAGTTCTACAGGGCTGCATGTGGCCTTTGAATAAATTTCCTGTCAGCTTAATCAGATTTCCCCCCTCAAGGAGTACCTGAGTAGTTGAGCTCTGAGATGGAAGTCTTTGCTCTTGCCAGCCTGGCTTGCCTCTTGGCTTTCTTTCCTGGCCTACTCTGCAATAACCAAGGATGAGGTATGTGTGAAGAGGTGTATAATTGCTTCAGTACCTGGAATTGCCACATAGTACCCCTTAGGCATATAGTAACCCTCGCCACACAGCTACTGGAGCATGAAAATTGGGAACTCAACCAACAGAAAAGCAGACTATTGTTGTAGCTGTGAAAAAAAACCCTCTAGTTTGTGGTCAGATACATATGGCTTGGCTTGTTAGTTGGTGCACATATTATGGAGAGCATATCTTTTTGAGCAGTATCTCTCAATCTCTGGGCCTGTGCAGAGCTGCCATGGTTAAGAAGGACATACTTATAATATGTAGCATTTTGCACGTTGGCGAAGCTGCAAAATGGTCTTTGAGGCCCACTATCTATAGCTGGTTGCTTCTGCTCTGGTGTTACATGTGTGCACCTAAATGAACAACATAGCAGAAAATACTCGAGCTCATCATCACAGCCCTCTTCTGGTGCTCGGCACACTCCCAGGTGCTCTTCTTCCTTCTTTCCCTGCTCCCTAGAGCTGCATAATGCCCTGGTGTAAAAGTGTTCCTCATGCATGGTGTGCCCATGTCAGCATAAACATGAGGGGCTGCATCCTGTGGTGGGTAGGAGGCCCATGCTGTGATGAAGCCCTTCCTACCACCTACTCTTCCACCCTGATGTGTTTTTTCTGCAGGGCCTCTGAATAGGGGTTTTGGGGCTAGGTGAGAGTGCTCATGGGGTGGCAGGTGCCCAGGTAGCAGAGACAGGGACAGTGTGGAAACAATGGCTGAAGGTCTGGTGCAAGTCTTGTCTTGCTCTCTTCCCCTCCCCCTGTCTGTGCTGTTTCACTTCGTTATAGTGGGGTGGTTTGATTGACAAGCTTTCTCCTAGCTTGCCTCTGAGCTGGGTGACTCAGAGCACAGGCTCAGTGCAGGCTTCATTAGTGAGATTAACGTCAGCATGCACCTTTTGTTTGTACAAGGTTCTTCTCCCCTTGCTGCCTCCCCTCCCCAAGCTCCTCGCCTTGTAGCTGCTCACAGAGCGAGCAGTGATTGACAGACCCACATCTGCGTCCTTGACCCATCTCTGGTTGCCACCAAAATACGCAGTTTCCAGAGATGCGATTCAAGTGCCACCAGCTCTCTCTAATTAAGTCTGGAGTGTAGGCTAGATGTACGCTGAAACTTTTTCCATCATGAAAGAGAATGCTGCAAATGTTAGTTTCCTGCTATAGATCCACAATAACACTCACCCTCTGATGGGAAAAGAAAATACTGTTGTTTGGGACAGGGAGGTTTTGGGGCTGTGTTTGAAAGAGTGAGGGTTGAGCAGCGAAGATGTCACAATCAGCTGAAGAAGAATTTCAAATTGTAGCACCTTGCAATGTAAAAATGCCAAGAACCAACTTCCATCCTCCTAAGAGGAAACCCACGAGGACCCTATATATTTCCTTTGGACTGGAGAGAGATGTTTAGCAAGGCTTTTGTCACTGCCCAAAACCCTTACATTCGCTGAAGGTGGTTTCCAGAGTGTAGGAGACAATTTTTTAGTTATGCAAGGGAGGGAGGAAGGAGCTCTGGTTTTCTTTTTACTTGTGCAAAGCAGTGAGAGACAGAAGAGAGGGTTGTAGAGGCTTTGGAGCCAGTGACTGTGCGTGGGGTGTGATCTCTCACCTGTTGGTTAATTTTCTAAATCTGCCTCTCAAACTGTTGCTGAATGCTGTTGCCACACTAAGGTGCTTTGGTGGTTTGTAGCCAAGGTGTTTCTTGTCATAATGCGGCCCTGATGAGCTCCTCCTCAGCAGAAGTATAGTGGCACCTTGAGTCCTCTTTGGCTGCCTCAGCTGTGGGAGGCACAAATGTTGCTGCAGGCACTTCATCTGTTTCTCAGGGCAGCTGTTTAGGGCAACCATGAGGTGCCTGAGAAGAGTAGTGGAAGCAAAATGGATTGGTCATTGTTTTTTCTTTCTCTGAACAGCCAGTCCAGAACTTCCATTACTGCTAAAATTTGTGTTTAAGAAAAGAGTAATGCAGAAATAGAAAAAATATATGCCTGTACCAAGTAAAACAAGAAATAGGATACTGCAGGAAGTAGGTGAGATGTAGACCATGCTGTGAAGCGTGACCTGTTTTAACAACTGGTGGAGTGAAACATTACTGCATATCAATCCCAGAGAAGCAAGGTGAGCTTACTGGGAGAGCAGTATGGACTGTGCTTTATCAGCAGATTTAAAAGACAAAGGGAGAGCAAGCAGGAGAGCAGAGTAGTAGGGCTGTATAGCTGTTGTTCAGAGATCTAAAGTCACCAGACGTGCTTACAGTGCATCAGAGAAATTTGAGCAGAAATGTAAGAAGTGAGCAATTGTGTCTGAACATTACACATCAAAACCAATTGATAGGCTTGAGTTCAGCAAGCTGCTTGACCACTAAGTCAAATAAGCAGAGTGGGAAATACATGGGTACCTTGTCACATGGAGAAATGCAGACCCACATGCTGCCTCAAAATGAAGCAACACCTTTAGGTGGCTTCTAAAAGCATCAAGCAAATAAAGTGTATGTAGAAACTTAGACTTCTGAGAAGGCTTTGAAATCAGCTCCAGAGTACTGCAAAATGGGAGCTTGTGCCTTGTTCCACAGGGCTGCAGTGCTCACAGGCATGCAAACTGGACAGCAGGCTTTTGTGCTTCACAGGGACATTTAGCAAATCACTGACATTATGAGAAGGCTGTATTCATTCCCTAATAGATGGCAAACAAACAGAATAGCTTCTCAAATCTTTTGTCCCCTAAATGCAGGGTGAGGTGGTTAAAGTACAAGGATTTCTGGTAAGTGTTTATGTACTTGCCTGGTTCTGATGCTGTGTTTCACTTATAGGTGTTCCTTCTTTAGCAGTATCAAATTCTGTAATAACTAAGAATTTGCTTTTTCAGTCTGAAAATTGAAAGGGTGGGAAAATGCAGGGAAAATAAATGCACATAAGCCTGCTATTCCATTTTCGTTTCCACTGAACTTTTCAAACCAATTTGCAAACGAATTTCCTAGCAATTTTTTTTTGGTGGAAATTTTAGCTTGTTCTTCTGCAAAGCCACATGGATGTGATCATAAGGGTGTGGCACAGCCTGCCTCCAGAGTTTTCTGTGACAGTGTTGTACCATCTGCAGAGAAATCTCGTGCAACACTCTCAATAACTTGACTTTCTGAAGACTTCCTGGAATCAAGAATTTCCATGAGGTTTTCTGCCCCATTCTTAATAAATATATAAATATACAAATATATAAAGGGTTTCCAATTTTAATTTTCTTTATATTTATATAGAAACACATGCAAGTACTATGTGAATATGCTCTAAGCCTCAGAAAACATTGTAAGTAAAAAAAGTAAATAGCAAAACATTCCAGGGACACCTGAATAGAGTGAAAGGGGTGAAATTAAAGCTGGCCGCATATGTTCAATGCCTTCTTGTAACATCATGGGATAATTCAGGGAGGGACTTCAGTAGTAGGTCCCTAGATCAACTTTCTACTGAAACCAAGATGACCTCTCAGGTGAGACCAGGTTGCTCAGGGCTGTATCCAATGATTGCACAACCCTTCTGGGCAACTTGTTCCCATACTAAGACATAGTCTGTACAGCTGGCTTGTTCAAAGGTGGGGTGAGGGGGGGGTCGCTGTGGGAGGGAGGAGGAAGAGAATGAGTGAGAAAAGAAAAGTATATGTCTAAATTGTAATGAAAATGTTGCAGTCAGCCCTGAGAAAACCCATGGGGAATAGCACAACACAGGCATATAGCTTTTTTTGAGATAAACGAGTGGATGTGGATTGGTAGAACATGGGAATGGACTTGTTGAACCTGGTGCTGGATGCCAGATCTCTTAGCTATAAAAACCTTGAGTGTTACTTAGTCTCATGGAGGAATATGGTATCTCTTACTGAGGTGCAATAAGTGGCTTTCAAATGTTTTTGATTTTTTTGACTTCTAAGGATATTCAAGTAGAGCTTCAGACTCCTTTATCATATAGCTTGGAAAAGAGAAGACTAAGGGATGACCTCATCTATGCTTATAAGTATGCGAAGGGTGGGTGTCAGGAGGATGGGGTCAGGCTCTTCTCAGTGAAGCCCAGTGACAAGATAGGGGGCAACAGTTGTAAGCTGAAGCATAGGAGGTTCCATGTGAATACAGGAAAAATATTTTTCCCAGTTCAGGTGCCAGAGCACTGGCACAGACTGCCCGGAGAAGTGGTGGAGTCTCCTTCTCTGGAGAGATTCAAAACCCATCTGGACACATTTATGTGTGACCTGGTCTAGGGAATCCTGCTGTGGCAGGGGGGTTGGACTGGATGATCTTTCGAGGTCCCTTCCAACTCCTAACATTCTGTGTTTCTGTGATCATGATATTTGAACCAACCTTTCCAGGGCTTTCTTTTGTGGTCCCCATTCAAATTGGCCTATAGATCCATGCACCACAGTTAAAAACTACTGCTAGGAGTCTTCAGCAGTTTTTATGTATTTCTTCTCCTGAAGTGTGACTCATCTGTCTGTAAATACAGGGAAATATTTGTACTTTCAGCCCTTGTTGTTAAGGCTAAATGAATAGGGTAAATGATATCTTAATCTGATTTTCTGCATAAGGCAAACACAGAATTTTCTGATTTCTATCTCAAGTGTGTAACTTTCATTTCTGCTTTGGCCCTTCAGAAAGACATTCAGAATTTAATTGCAGACATCAAATGATGGAGAATTCTCCACATCTGTTGGTAAGATTTTGTACAGGAAAACTGTCTTTGCTGTGAAAACTTGACTAAGGTTGAGTTTTCAGTTCTGTAAACACAGTCGGTCTTACTAAGATATTTTACTAATTCCAAATATTTATTTTTCTATGGAAAATTAGGTGATTTTGAAAATTCTGATGTAAATGTGCCCTTTTTGTTGGCTTGTTTTTCTCTTCAGGATCTTGTTTTGACAAAATGCTGAATGAAAGAATTAAAATGTTTCATAATATTAAAACCTAAAAGGAATCAGTAATAAGTTCTAAATACTGTGTTTATTAAAATGAAGCATTTTATTTTCATAAAATGCAAACAAAATAACTGTAAAAATGTTTCCATCTTCCATTCCTTGTAGGAAAAGCTGCTACAGGAAGAGAATGAAATGCTGTCCAATCTTGCAGATTTTAGTGGGACATGCACAGAAGTGACAGAAACTTGGTAGAAGCAACAGAGAACACACTCAAAGAAGTTAATGGTAGTGGGGTTTTGTTGGGTTTCTTTACTTTGAAGCTAAGACTCTTTCCCCTGGCTTCTCAATCTTTTTCACTTTATGATGTATATAGTTTTTTTCTCTCAGATGCTTACTGTAATTTTTTGGAAAGGAAGCCAGAACAGGAAACAAATGCTGAAAAAGTCTCATTAATAGTGGTTGTTAGGCAAAGCAAATTTGGACCATGTGGAATTCTTTAGGAGTATCACTAGTAATTATGTCAATGAGGTGCACAGTAAATCCCCAAACTGGGAAATAAGCCTAATGGTAGGAAACACTAGGAGTTCTGTATCAGCACTCATACTGCCCTTCTCTACCCTCATTGCTCAGTGGGAGAAATTTGATCACAGTCATGTTAATAACAATGTTTATGTTTTCTTCTGGATTTCATACCATGACTGCTGGAACACTGGTAACAAAATGGGTTTATCTTTAAAGATCTGATACCTCTGATTGAAACTGAAATGAAAGCTCAAAGTCAAATTGGTACTGAGTTGTAACTAACTGTGCATTAAAATCTTTTGAGGTGCCTTCCAACCCCTGACATTCTGTGATTCTGTGAAATTCAAATGTGGGACAAGAACAATTGAAATTTATTAGACTGTAATATATAATAACAGAAAGATATAATATAGGGTTGGAATTCTGTAACATGAATCAAGGCTTAGCTCTTTTTCCAAATGTATTAGACAATTTGTGAACTGGATCATCCTCATACACAGTGGACAAGTAAGGGTAAATTTTACAAAAGTTTCTCTCTTCAGCTGTTACCCAGCCTCCACCAAAATGTTACAGTCTACAGAGCTGTCTTTTGAAAGTATCACATTTTTAAACAAGCATGAAAGTTTCTGGAAATTCCATTTATGGTGTGATCTTCAGTGTCCTAAACAGGTCTGAACCTGCATAAATTAGTAGTTTCCTAGGTAATGAGCATCTAATGACTCTGTAGATGAGAGATTCTGAATGCTTAGTGTCTTTTAACAGCAATCTGGTTACGTACTGCTGGTACAGACTCATTGGATTTCTCAGAAGAAAAGTTAGTTTCTGAAATGATTTATGCAGAGTAGCCTGTCTGCACAAAAAGCAAGGACAAAAATTGTCTTTGTCTGATATAGTCACTCCTTGATAAAATTCTTTGCTGTTTGAGAAGAGTTAGAAGAAAGTTTTCACAGGTATTCTATTAATTATATAACATATACTTTGGATTCAAATATCTTAATGTTTTAATAGTTTAGTTTCAAAGTTTGAAATTATTTCACCTTGATTTTGAGACTGGAGCAAATATAGGCTCAAATGCTGCATATAGTGATTTGCAAAAGGAACTGCAAGTGGGAATTTGAGGGACAGGGAACATCAGTGAGTTTATCTGTGGTGTATAAAAACTCAAACCACATTTTTCTTGTCTTTTATTTTTGCTTTTCTGTTTTTCTTTTTACCTCAGAGTCGTTAAGTTTTGGTTTTTACTGGTTTTCACTGGAGGCTTGCTTAGAGGGTGTGGGCAGTAGAAATGTGTTTGGAAGGGCTGATTTGAAGGAGCTACATTGTTGAAGAAAGTTTCCCAGATGTATAAAGAGACTAATATTAGAGCACTTCTCTGAGGTACAGACTTTCTGTAATATCGTCATAAGAGTTCTCAACAGAAAATGAGAGAACTAATGTGTGATAGTAATCTTTAATCCATCTAGCGTCTTAGAGATCAAATAGCTCAGTTAAACTGGCTTAATAAGAGTTGTGGTGTTAATTTTTGCTTATATCAAAAGAGTTAAAATGGAGAACTCAAAATTCCACCTCATTTTGCAAACACCTTTACATGAATGGCATTTGGAACTGTGGTATTATCTCATCAGAGATTATGTGCCTCTGGCTACATTTTTTTAACTCTGATTTTATTGTATAATTGTTATCATTAGAACTGGGGGTTTTGGCTGCAGGCTGGTTTTCCCACATGAAGAAAATATTAGTCCTGGTTAGGGAAATATTTATTTTTCCTTCATTTGTTATATATTTAAACCAAATGCTAAATGTACGCTTCTGGCATACAGCTGCCTATGCAACACAATGTCCTGCATGTAGGAGATATAACTGACTATCCCAAATGTTGTTATTAAATTGGCATACAATTAGTTTAATTGTATCCTAAAATTAATTGAATAGCATGCTTTGGCATAAGGAAATTGAAATTCAGGAGTTTAAAATACATTTTCTTTTATGTTATTTTACAAGCCACGAAGAAAATTTTGCTGATTCTTTTAAAATACTTTTACAGTCTAAAAATGTATTTTTCAAGGTGATCCAGTTTGAACTGTATCCATACAATACAGGATTTTGCCTATTTGGATTTCTGTATACAAAAATGATTTGTGAACTACATCTGACATTTGCGCACATACTCTTCTCTGAAAACAAGTTCAAACCAGACCTTTTCATTATTTGAGATACTCAACACTAAAGATATGGGTATGAGTGTCTGTTGTCTTTCTGCTTTCATGGCGCTTAATAGTTACACATGCACACACAAAAATTATGTTGATTTCCTGCGTACCTTCAGCAGAACTTTGGAAAGCAATTGTATCCTTTCTCTATGTTAGATAATTGTGTAATTAGCTGCAGATATTCTCCATGCACATAGCAGAATAAAAATGCACGTAGCAAGATAAAGAATGCTAGGAGTAAGAACTTGCTTTCTGCCATTAAAGCAGATTAGTTTTATTTTGAATATGAACATATGCAAGGAGAAGATGTAATTTTACACAATATTTTTATACAGTCACTTTTTGGACCTTTATTCAACAAAAGCTACAAAAACTACTTGGCTAAAGAAGATCAAGTGGATGGAGCTGACAGATGTTAGCAAAGATCGTTTACCTCTCACATTGCAGCTGAATGCAATCAGTTTCAAAACCTCAGCTTTTGGTTCATAAACCAAATTCTTTCAGTTAGGTTACCGCATTGGGAATGTTTTTAAATGTTCTAAGTATTTAAAATTTTTTTTGTTTTAAAGTTGGTATAGTAAAGGAAAATGTATTTTAAAAACATACACTTTAAAATTTGATGCTTCTTTTCATTTGCAAATGCTTCCTGCAACAGAAATATGATCTATTTAACAATTTGATTTTTAAATATGTAGAGTTGCAGATCTAGGGAATAAAAATCTTCTCTCCTTCAGCTTTTAATCATAGTCAGTCCAACTTAGTTATTCCGACTTTGTGTATTTCCAGATGGTTTTGGTGTCCTCTTCCTCCACTAATATTGACAATACCTAAGCTGTCTTAGGGACTTACCCTCTTTGTGGTCAGGTTTTATCACTATTGCTGGCTTTTGGTGAAAGCATCAGATTACATTGCTTACAATTAACAGTCAGTGCATATTTATTTATCTTTTTTTTTTTCCCCAGCCTGTATTAGTTACCCCTGTCCTTGATGACTCATTTAGGTACTGTGAAATCTTTTGCGCAGCTTTGCAGGAGATGGAATCGTTTGGCTCAGCCTTAGAAATTTTGTCCCTGTGGACGGTGGAGAAAGGAAAACTAAGCAGAAAAGCTCCAACTATGGTGATAAGTTTATACAATGTATAGTTTTATGGATATTGAGGAAACAGTGGGAAATTTCATCTGAAATGTGCCTTTGTTTAGTCTCTGTCATACTATTTTGTACTGGAGTTCATGACAGCTCTATAGAGTATTCTGTGGAGGCTCTTTTACTCTGTAGCAAATACGTCATTGTTAGAAATGAGTTAATAGATTGGAAGAGGAGTATTCATTTCTTTTTAATGAATGTGGCAGATGATATCCTTTATGCATTAAGAAATGCTAAACATGTGATTTGGTGAACATACAGTCTGCAGCTGTATCAGAATAAGATTTTACTGAAGGCTTGACTGAGGTTCCATCTGTACTGCTAATTTTTTAATTTTTAGAACTAGATTTTAATTTAAATTTTAAAACTAGAACTAGCATCTTCAAGGCTAGTTCTCTGGCCCCAATAAGAAACATCACACACCACCATCTCTGTGTTACATAGCACTAGGCCTTGAGCCCAATGTGACTCTTGTCCCAAGACATTAGGATTAGTGTCTGAGTGGTGATTTTGAGGGAGATCTCTTCTCATGTGACTACAGGCACTTTGTTCCATGTTGAGACTTGATGGTTTTATAATAGAAGTCTGAAGTGTGCTATTGCATGCCCTGAACTATAGCATGAGGAGGGAGAAAAGCCTGCTAGATCTTGCTGGAAGACTCTGTGGGGCAGAGGAAGACAAATATGCCACAGTCTTGTCCATCCTTCTCGCTGAGAATTGCTTGGGTGTATGCCATACCCCAAAATGTACCCAGGAGTCATGCTAGCTGGCATGGTCTCAAACCCCACTAAGGAGCACAGCAAGAATTAAAGTAGCATGAGTGATCACTGATCTGTTTTTCTAATAAACTGGATCTTAAAATAAAAACAAGAAAAAAACCCCCAAACTTCTGTCTTTCTTGTAATACTTCAGGTTATTAATTTATAGACATGCAAATACAGTAAATACAGTAAAGTAGGCTTTTTGTTCCTGTGACTACCACTTTTGGATTTTTAGTGCTTTTTTTCAGCTTTGATTCTGAAAATTCACAAATTCAAATATACAAAGACATTCTGGAATTGTATGAATTCCTAACACATTAGGGAGATGTATAATTCTTCTTTTTTTATTGAGAAGAAATTTTTTTAAAGCCCTGCTTTCTTATACACATTTCTTATTTACTCAGTGCAAAATAGAACATCTATTGAAATGCCTTTGTTGAGCCTCTCAGGTAAGAAAGGTTCCACATCTTTCCCTTCCCATGCTGCTGAGTGCCAGTTTAAGCTTTACACACTGAGTGCCCAGTGCCTTGAGCAGCAAGATGTCAGGTTGTGGACATGCAGCATGAGAAGGTTGTGTTTGCCACAGCTAGAGCTGTGTCTCTCTGGCTGCTAATGCTGTGCTGTGACTTCTGAGTCAACCCATCACCCTATGGGGGCAGATAGGTGCTGGGTGTCCTGGTGACCACGGGGTTGAGGTCAAACCCCAGCAGAGCTTGCAAGGCTACAGCATTTTCTCAGGTACACTCCTGCACTCCAGGGAGCCTGCCTGATGGCACTTTCCCCCCCGTTATCTGACTGGGAGGCTGTGTTTGGAAGGAGAATTAGAAACTGTCAGATGTGTGCAAAGAGATGGGTCTTTACTTCCTTCTGTCACGCAGGGGCAGCTCTTCCTAAGATCCTTCTCAACCTCCATAAGTGACATCAGGTCTCCACTTCTATTACATTTTATTTAAAAAGCTCCTTAGCAAAGTGCAAATGAATGAAAATATCCTGCATGCTTTCTAGTATTAGAATTCTTCATTTCTTGTTACTCTGTCTAGAAACTGATGAATTGTTTAACTGTTTTCTGACTTTGAGCTCAGGGGGTTGATTATAGTGTCATTAGGCTGGACACTTGAAAACAAAAATTCTCCCTCCCCAAACGTTTTTTCCAAGAAGAAGAAAAATACTGAAAAAAAAGAAAATTCTGCAGTTATTTGCTTATTCAGATGAAATATTGCAATATCAAAGAACCTCTGAAGATCAGTTGGTCCAACCCCTGCCCAGCAAGGCCCAACCTGGAAGTTTTGTTGTGTGGCTGAGTTCTGAGAGTTATTTCTGCATAGAAACTACTGCTAGATTTATTCAGAAAGTAATGTGCTATAGATTGTTAACTTCTAAATAATTACAGGTTTCTCTAGTTTTGGAGCTCTAGTGCATCTGGAGGTTCTTCAGTGTTTTTCTGTCATATGATAGACTGAAAATTTGGTGAATAATGCTGAAAATAGAAAGTATCAAAGATGTTGATTAGTAAGCAAAATGAAATGTTATAGCTGTAGGGCTCAGGAGCAGTGTTTTAACAAACACAAAGAAATGTGTATATTTATTATAATGTGGTTAATGCAGCATATTATTTACCTGCAGGATAAAGGTCCAAAAGAAAGGGAAGGTAAGGGGAAAAAAAAAAAAGTAACTGCACAATATAAGAACTTTTGAAATGAAATGACTTCATGTGAAATAGATACCCATCATAGAAAATTTTCTGAAAGATTGACATGTAGAAGTAATATAATTTTTTTAAGTCTAAAAATACCTCAGTTATAAAAGAGAATATTTCATTCTCCTCCATGTCTCTCTCCTTTTTCTACCAGACCTGCAGCAAACATGATGGGGGTAGAATGTTTTCCTCCCACAAGTCCATCAGTTAATATCCTTATTTCTTTCATAGTGTTGACTGCTGTGGAGATCCATGGTGGTCACCACAGTGAGAGATTCTTGGACCTAGTCATGGATTGTCATAGGTTATCTAGGCAGAAGGTTTGGGCTGGGGCTGTGTGTCTGGTGGTGTGTTGTCCTTCTCAGCCTCTGGGCTGGTCTACTTACCTGGTGCAGGCTCTGGCCAGGTCCTTTGGAGTCCTACCTGTAGGTAACATTGGTCCCAGGTAATCAGTCTGGCTCATTTGGTCTCTTTACTGCTTATCAGAGAACTTTGAAAACAAAAGCTGCTTTCAGGACCTGAGGCTTCTGCAGCTGTTCTTGGGCCCCTCTTTTTGTGATCTTAGAAAGGGGGAAGTGATTTGTGGCTGTGGTGGGAAAAGTGGCCAGGCTTCTCCCTGGATCTGCAGTGTCCCTGCTGGAATAGAAGTTGTCATTAAAATCTGTTGGGGTTTTTTCTAGCAGTAAGGAAAAACAGAGTTCATCTCAGTGGACTATGGAGGAGTAGCAGGGCAGAAAGAAAGGTGAGGTCTTATATGTATGTATATACCTATATTGCTAGCAAAAAAAGAGAAGACTTGTGCTTGAAGTTCAGATGCAGTGCCTCAGCCACAAACTTCACCTGTGATTTTGGTAAATTGCATAATCTTAGCAATCTTGAAGCCCCATCTGTAAAACAAGACAGACATACCTGCCTCATCGAACCATGGTGTGGGTAAAGCTCATTCACATGAGGGATGACACAAATTCCATTGCTTTCTGGAGTACTAGCTATATATTTTGGGAAGGGGAATTAAAACTTGTTGAGTTGCCTTACTCAGTAAATGGAAGGTAATTTGCAGGATGATGGGGAAAGGTTGAAGAGAACTAATTTAAACTTGTGATGTTTTCAGGTTTCTCAGTGTTTGGTTTTCTTTGAAGTGTTACAAGCACTCCTTTGAACTCTGACATAGGGGCATAGGACTACACAAAAGAAGGTAAGTGTGTCTTCCCCCAGCAAGGCTTCTCAGTCACAGCATTAGATTTTTTTATGGCCTATGATTTGTAGAAAATGTTGCAAAACCATTGATGCTTTTTTCCAGATCCTTGGATTCTGTTGTTTATCCCTTGGAAAAGTTTTAGTTAGTGCAAAGCTCAGAATAAGCTCAAGTCCTCTGAGGCTTTCTAGCAGCGAGCAAGCAAGTTTCCTTTTAGCAAATGCTGGGGCTGTGTGCTTCTCTGTGCTGCTATAGGTGAAAGCTGGCTGTTGGCTAGTAATGCAATACTTGTGTAAGGACATGCAATTGCTGGTGCAAGGGGGAAAAACAGGGTCAGCAACCTCTGCCACTCCTCCACAAGATCAGTTTTATTTACAGGAACAGCAGCAGGCTTCTTCAGCTTACTTTTGTTAACCATCTTTTCAATCCTTTCCTTAGTGAATAGGACTATTTAAAACTTCAATAGAAATCTACATTCAAAGAAGACAACTAACTTTTTATTGCATAACTTAAAGATATCACTGATCTTTCTCCCTCCTCCACACCGACAGAGCTGTCAAATTGAAAACATTTTCAGCGTGGAGCACAAGCCTACTCCTTTCAAATTTCATCAAAATTAACTTGAGAATACTTTTAAAGGGAGAGAAATGCTGCAGAGAAAGTAGCATGCTTGATCCCGCTTTCTTTTGCAAGACCCAGGGAACTATCAAACTTTAGATCTCTGAAAGGTAGTGATTATTAAAAAGTAAAATTGAACATGGATAATTGTGAAATAATGCTTTCTTGGCCAGGGTGTTTTTATTGGTCAGTTGAAGGAGGTTAAGCAGATTTGCAAAGGAGGTTGCTTTACTGCTGACACAGAGTGTTGGAGTCATCATACCACGTATGTCCTCTGAGAAGAGGCAAGTTAGAACAAAACATTAAGCTGTGATAACAGAAGTGCTGAAGAAGAAACACTCAACTAGCTTGGTCAATAGGATACATATTCATGATTCAGCTCACTTGTACAAGTTCCTAATGTCTCAGATAGGGGCTCAGAGGAACCTCAGAGACCGAGGAAAGGAATAAGGAGAGATTGTGTTGTTGATGTAAGCTGAACTACAAAAGGGAGAAAATTCCGGACTCCTTGCATCTCAATTTAGGCATGATCTTGAGGCTTCACTCCTCCAGGCTTAGTCTCTTTCTCTGAACTGCCCTCTAGGATAGATTTTCCTTTGAGGTGTACAGCATACAGAACCTAGTAAGAACTCTCCTTGCTTGTGTTTGTGAAGAAGCAGGGCTTCTCTTCAGGCAGAGAGGTTCACTTGTCCAGTATTAGGTGAGATGAGTCTTGGCCGAAGAGTTTGGAATGCTCTTTCCCCTTCCAAAGAGATCTCTAGCCAAGAAATATCCCCCATGTTACTTGTTTGTCCCCTCACATTAGAATGGTTGATGTTTACAGTTTTTCTTGCTGTCCTGTGGTGATTTTCTGTAGATTATCTGACCAAGAAAGTATGTGACTGGTGCAACTAAGAATGCTCAGGAGTAGGATGCATTTTAGAGGTGAAAGAGTTTCCTTTCCAAACTACACCCTTGTTAACCCTTACTAAGTACTGTGTGAGTAAAAACTCACTTCTTTTAAGATCATATCAGTCTGATTTGTGCTTAGAAGAGGATGGCAGCATGGGCTTGGATACTGATAGCTAGGAAAAGGTGCTTGGTTTAAAGTATATTCCTCTTCTGGGAATTAGGCTGTGACACCTCAGATATAATGTGCACTTTTGGTAGATCTATTGCTTCTAGGTTTGTGGGGTTTTTTTTGTTTTGTTTTGTTAGTAGTAACCTGTCCATTAACATTTAAGAACTTAAGACACATTCTGCCAACATCTGGGTGTATAGCACAGATATTCTGTAGTTTTCAAAGCTTCATTCACTTTTGGTGAGTGAAGGCTTGCCAAAGATATGTTACTAAAAATATGTTGGGAGGTGAGGAACACTTCCAATTTCTGTTTCTCATTTACACTTTTCTCTTTTCCCTGTTACTGTACATGCATCCAGGTATGAGGGGAGACATTAGAGTGAGGAGATCTGCATAAAGAGTTTGGCAGCTAACGGGGCAATCCTTCATTTCATTTCAGGTTACATGTTCAAGGACACTGTCTACAGCTCAGCAGTGACCTGGAACAAATTCTCCAGCATGAGGGGAAAAGAATGCTGCCCAAATGCCTTCCTAATGAGAGCAAAAGAGGGGGAACCTGAGACAAATTCAGAACCGGAACTACAAAGCAGGAGAATCAATGGGGAAAGTGAAGCAATAGGAACTTGGCAAGAGGCAGCAGATACTAACACACCAACTACCCGCCCCCCCCCAGTGCATTTACCACACAAATCTGTTGAACTGTTGCTCCCTTTCTAGTGATAATGCAGCAGCCTTTTTAATGATGGTTGCTGTAGACAATGTGGCAGCCGTAATGAAATATAACCCAGGCAGTGAACCAGAGAGAGGGCCAGACTTGCCGGAGACCAAGAGAGAAGGGACAAGCACTAGAAATGACTGAGAGGATTAGTGACTTGCTGAAAAGAGCTGAAGGACATCCAGTAATAAGACAGGTAGAAAATCATAGAGCAAAATGGAAGTAAATAATGGGCCTCCAAAAGGCTTTAAGAAATTTTTCCTAACAAAACTTCCTAGACTCATGGGAATTTTTGTGACTCATAACATTCCTTGTGTCAGTTCAGGAATACTGCAATATGTATGACACAAGAGTCACTAAAGCATTTTGAAATAATTGGGATTATATCAATCAATGGACATTTTGTTACTGCTGCTTGTAAGCTTTCTGGTAGTCTCATGTCTCCCAGAATATGTCTCTGGCACTTTGGACAAGGTTTTCAGGGCCTTTTTTTCACTGCTAGCCTAGCCATGCCAGAGGTCCTTGCAGTCCAGAGTTCCATTCGATATGCCCATTTTCCATGGTTTCAGACAGGAAACTGGACATACAATCTGGATACATAGAATGTTTGTGGTGAGACTGGAAACTCAACTGGAGATTTAGGATCTTGTTTAGGTGCTGCTCTTAAGAGCATTTGTGCTTCAGTTTTTCTTACTGTGAATACAATGGAATTAACATGCTCCAGCTCAGAAAGTGATAGGGAACTTTACTGCATTGATATGCATATACAGAAATAGCAGAGCTGAACAGGTCATAAAACGTTCTGTTCAGTTTGCTGAATACTGTATTAATTTTAAAATTATAAAGAGCATGGATATAATATCACAATGTTTTTCTTTTTCATGTATATTGTGGATTCCACTTCAACTATCACAGGCACCTTTGAAATCTTGGAAGTTTTATTTATTCTCAGCTATAAACTCAATTTGTTTTCCTACCCTGAGAAGCTCTGAGGATTAATGGGGCTTTCAGGCAGATATGAAATGTAGATGTTTGGTGTTTCCCAGAACTGGGCCTAGGTTGGAAATACATTGCCTTTGATAGTCTTTCAATCACAGGTGATATTGTATGACTGTTAGAGAATTAATATTTTGGTTTAATATATAGAATAACTTCAGTAACATATACTGCATTAGAGCTGGAGAATTGGATTGTGGAGTTAAAGTGCAGCATAGCTGACCTTTGTCTGATGACCTTTGTCTGGAGTTGCTGTGACGTTGAATTTGCCCTTCTGCTCAATCCAAATACTTGTCATCATTTCCATAGTGTGTAAACGTTCATCTAGATGATGACATTTAATTCCCGCCTTATCCCGGCTCATGTTACTGCTTTGGGGATATCTATTGTAACTCTTATCCTTCCGCACACTCTGCTGTCGTCACCACTGCCATGGCTAATCCACTACTATTTGGCAAGAAAACTGTTTATCTGTTCTGCATTAGGGTAGATAGCTGAAGTAAAAGCTGGAGGAGGAGGCAAGCAGTATAGTACATTGTGTTAGTTCTGCAGCACATTAGCATGCTAGCTGAGCTAACAAGGAGAAGACAACCAAGTGGTTTGTCACTAGGATAATTTCGTCATGAGATTTGATGACATACTCCCAGATACGCTACAAGGTTATTGTGATCAGTCAGAAAGCAGTAAGACCATATCCATGTAGATTACTGAACTATCTTGCACTTTTTCTATACCTTGACATGTGGAAGAGAGTCACTCACATACTGATTACTAACATTGAACTGCTTGAATCATTGCCTTAAAGTATGAATGTTTGTGGCTCAGTGTCTCCATTTCTTCCATTTTTTTTGCTATCTTTAAGTTTATTTTGGCTGCTAAATCTCAAACAGCAGCCTTTTCTGCTACTGTGAGCCCATGTTTTGTAGAAATAAGCCAAGGGCCATCCATTTGAGGAACAGCTGCAAACTATTTCACCCTACACCCTTCCTTTTTTGGAGTAGTTTTGGTTGTGGTTTGGGTTTCTTTTTCTTGTTTTTCTTTATTTTGTGGTGTTGTTAAGCATTTGTAGTGATTGCATTTTGGGGTTTTCTTGTTTGTTGTTTTTTGTTTTGTTTGGGTGGGGTTTTTTGTGGTTGTTCTGGTTTGGTTTTTTACCCTTCTTTGTTTTTTAGCGTATGCTGGTTTATTTTATTACCTACTTACAGTAGGAAAAATGCAAACCAAAACTAAATCAATTGCTGTATTCACCCTCAGGAAAAAGAGAGAAAACCGTCAAGGGAAAATTTATCCTTCTGTCCTTCCAAAAGCTAAATTAACAAGGCCAAAAGAATCAACTAAAGCTTGTTACAACTCCTACAGCCATTGACAACAACTTTAAACGTATTACTTCCATTTGATTCTCCTCAACTAAGAGTTACTCACCATACTCTACCTCCGTCCATGAGTTCTTGCTGATGCAAGAAATAAGGAAGTTTTATTTGAAAATAGCTGTGTCCTTGTTCAATACTTGTGCACTTGGCAATTTTTTTAAAGGTTTTTTTCCCCCTAGGTTAAGTAGTGTCTCTTGCCCAGTTCAGCTCTGTATCGAGAGATGTTTTAATTCTACTATTTTCAGGTAGCTCCATGGTGCTGCACTGTGTCCCTTCCACATTGCATGTCTTATTGATAAACATAGCAAGCAAAGGGAAGTAAACCCAAAAATCTCAAACCACTAAGCCATTTGATGGTAAGGGCATTAGTGTATCCGAAAATCTAGAAAAGAATATTGCAACTTCAATTCTGCTACCATGTCAGTGCTTTTGACAGTATAAACACACATGCTGCTTTCCTTCACCCTCCTCGTGAGGATCCCCTCATCCCACCCTATCCCACCCCATCCCGGTGCATGCTATTCTGCCAGCATGATGTGCAGCCATCCCCTGGAGCTGGTGGTTTAGAGCAGGCACTAACTGGCTGCTCCCAGGAATCACAGAATCATTACGGTTGGAAAGGACCCTCAAGATCATCTAGTTTAACCGATAGCCCTACACTACTTTTATCCCTACGTCATCCCCCGAATAACCACATCTATTCGCTTCTTAAAAACCTCCAGGGATGGTGACTCCACCACCTCCCTGGGCAGCCTATTCCAATATCTCACCGCTCTTTCAGTAAAGAAATTCTTCCTAATCTAAACCTACCCTGGCACAACTTAAGCCCATTCCCTCTAGTCCTGACACTAATCACAAGGGAGAAGAGGCCAACACCCGCCTCCCTAGAATGACCTTTCAAGTAGCTGAAGAGAGCCATGAGGTCTCCCCTCAGCCTCCTCTTCTCCAGGCTAAACAACCCCAACTCCCTAAGCCTCTCCTCTTAAGGCCTGTTCTCCAGACCCCTGATAAGCTTAGTTGCCCTTCTCTGCACCCTCTCCAGTACCTCAATATCCTTCTTATACTGCAGTGCCCAAAACTGCACACAGTATTTCTCAAGGTGTGGCCTCACCAGAGCCGAGTACAGTGGCAAGATCACCTCCCTGCTCCTGCTGCTCACAGTATTCCTGATACAAGCCATGATGCCATTGGCCTTCGTAGCCACCTGGGCACACAGCTGGCTCATATTCAGCAGGCTGTCAACGAGTCCTCTGCTGGGAAGCTCTCCAGCCACTCCTCTCTGAGCTGTAACGCTGCTGGGGGCTGTTATGACCAAAATGCAGGACTCTACAGTTACCCTTATTAAAACTCATACCATTGGCCTCTGCCCATCGATCCAGCCTGTCTATGTCCCTCTGCAGAGCCTGCCTACCCTCAAGCAGATCGACACTCCCACCCAGCTTAGTGTCATCTGCACAGAAGGGTGAACTGCTGGAAGAAGCAGAGTTTTAGGCAGTGGGAAGGCTTTGTTTCTGAAGGGTTTTGGTTTGGTGGTTTGTGGGGTTTTTTTGTTTGTTTGGGTTTTTGTTTGTTTGTGGATTTTAATTTTTTTTTTTATCTAGGGGTGATTTTTTCCTTAACTCTGCCAAGGAAAACTGAAATAATCATAATTTTGGTGAGAAAACAGTCCTTATTTTTTTTTCCTTGTTACTGATTGAGAATGATGCTGAGAAACATGCTTAGTTAGAAGGAACATCTAGAGATCTTACTAAAGTCTCTCAGAAGCTTCACTGAGCTTAATGTGGTCAACAGATGGTGATTTACAACCGCTACTAATATGATCCTTTCTTAATGAACGTTCATAGTGACATCAAGCAACTAACAGGAGCTCCTGGCTAGATTCACATTTCTGTTGCGAGCCAAAAAGAAGTTTCACCTTTTTTAAACAATGAAAAATGCAAGGCAAGCTGAAGATTCAACATTGTAGATCAAGCAAGATCTCAGATGCTTATTAGCATAAAACAAGAGTATTAGGTTAATCTCAGCCTTCAGAATTTCCCTTGACTACAGTATACTCTCTAGGGTCATATATTTGATAATATTCTATTTGTGAAATGCAAATACAAAAAAGGAATGAACTATTCTGTTCCTTTTTTTCCAATAGCAAATATTTCCTTACTGTCACCTTATTTATGGAACTGTTTGTTCTCTAGCATTTTTCAAACCTCTAATATATTTTTTAAACCCTTATTGTTAGTCTTAATATTCCTAGCTATTTGTGCTTCATTATTTCTTTATGCACCTCAGGTACCATCATTACATTCCTTTGATTTTTCTTTTTAGAAGTAACAATGCTGTAGCTTTATGCTCCCTGTAATTTTTAAAGCTCCATTTTTACTTGCAATTAACTTAACTAACTTGTCACTCACACTTACTGGTTTTGAAATTCTGTGCTTAATTTTGCATAATGGTGTATATACTCCCCCTGAGCCACCTTCATCACATCTTTAAAGTTTAGCCAAATTTTATCAACTTATTAGCATATTGCTAATAAGCTTTGCCAGATTATTTCACCCATAATTCTCAGTTTACACAGTTATTCATATTTCCAACTGAATACCATCTAAGAACTGTATTAGATAGCAAATTCTGATCCTCAAAAGGTCCTTAAGTCATCTCTTCTGTGTAAAACATTTTTAAAAACTCTTTTGCTTTCTGTTGTCTGCAGCTCAGACTGCTGTGCAAGTAGAGCTTCCTCAGGACTTGAAGAAGTGCCCCTCATGCGATGTTTGAATACTCACTTCATTTGGCAATTCCTGCAGAAAAATAGGGGTCTGAACCACAGTACAATGAGAGTCTGCTCTGAAGATGGTTATAATAGTCAAAACCAGCTGAAAATATGCCCAAGGGTTTATGTAGAGTTGATTGCACTGGTCTGAAATGGGGCCTGTATTCCTCTATTCTCTTCTGGTGATTTCCAGAGTAGTTTTAGTTTGTGTTAAACATAATACTTTAGGGAGTTTGCCATCTAGGGACTAAGCAGAATCGATTTGGACTCTGTCTCACATGTTCTCTTCTTCAGCTTGAAGAATATTGAAGAATATTCCTCCCCCTCCAACTTGCTGCCTAAAAGATATATTCGGGGACTAATATTCCCTCTCATTTTCTTTTCTACAGAGCTAAATAAGCCAAACTCTCTTTATCCTCCTCTTGCAAGGTAAGCTTTCCAGTTCCTCTGCTTTTTGTAACATTATTCTCGTTGTACTATTTCCTTCTTGTATGCAAAAAACTAGAAGTACACACAGCATTGCAGATGAGAAATGTGTCAGATGTCTCATTTAACATGCTGTTAAATCACGTTTGCCTGTTTCAGGCTGCTTGATCCATGGTGGCTCGCTGTCATTTCTGAATTGATCCTGGGTTTACACCCCCCTCTTCTCTTCGTTGCAAACAATAAGCTTCTACTTTTCAGTTCTGAAATTTATCACTTTATGTGCATGTTACTACATTTCAGCCTGTTTCTGAAAACTCTAGTTTTTCCTGAATAATACTTCAATCACATTGATATTGGTGAGAGTCAGGGCTTGGTCTTTCCAGCACCTTTCATCCTCTTGTGTCTAGTTTTTCATGCAAAGTTATTATAAAAGTCATTGGTGCCAAGATTAAGTCTGGAGGAGCAATTAGACCTTCTGCAGCTTGGAGTAAGGCTTTCAATGTATCTATCCACTTTAGCTATCTTCACCACCTAATCTTTTTGTATCAATCTCCATTTTAATAACTTCCCCTCGTGGTGTGTCACTGAATGCTTTATTAATATCTGAATAGATAAGATCTACTCTGTTTTATTTCTAAAAAAAATTAGCTATCTTCTGAAAGAATAAGCTATTCTGGCACTACCTGCATTTGATAAATGGTAACGTTATCAAATTCCTTTCTTGTTTATACCATTAATTGTATTTTATGTTGGGTTTAAAGATTTTTATACTACTGAGAACAAGCTAATACAGTCTTAAGCCTTAAGTTTAGTCTGCAGTGCCCTGACATCTTTTTCTTTTTTAAATGCACATGGTAAGCTACTTGCTCCCAAGGGCTGTAGTATCATCTCTTTTTGTAGAGGGAATTCTAGAGGGAATCCCTATAGGAAGAATTTATCATATTAAAAATTTATTCTCCTGGATTTGCATTTTCTTATGTCAGGTGTTTTAGTGTTCTGGGATGGAGATTCTGCAGTCCCTACTTAGCAAACTGCAGCAAGCATGCTTAGGTTTCTTTCCATCTCAGATGTGGTGTTTTCTGTTTCCTGTTTTTTTCATTTCTGTACAAAGTAGTGGTTTTCAGTTCAGACTTGCATTGCATTTAAGATTCTGGCTTGTCTGTGAAATCCTGTAGGTTATATGCCTTATGTGTTTCAAAAAGGTGCAGGCATTATCTCCTAGTGGCAAAAGTTAAAGACTACAGGTATGGTCATCAACCAGACTAAACAACACAGCAAAACTATCTGTATTAGACCTCATATAAAATTTCCCATGAAGTAATTATGGAATTTTTTTGTTGGATTGATAGTGGTGAAGTGATGGTCTCTTCATAGTGTTACTTAACTTTTGCCTATAAGCATATTCAGCTGTTGCCACTAATTCATTGTTGTGCATGTAAACATCATTGTGTGATTATTTTATTGTATTTATAGGTGAGGAAAAGAAAACTTTGCAGAAAGAAATCTGAGTCCTGTGTATTTGGGAAGTAACACGAATTGTTTTTCATTTGTCTCCTGAGGAAGGATTGTGTTCAGGCCTTTTTCTGTTGAAACTTGTCTTTTCCTTATCAGTCAAGGCTTACGTATTTCCAGTCATATGTAGCTGGTGGACACGGATCTAGATCAAATGGTGATTTGTTTGGCTGCCAGATTCCATGAAGGTCTTTGAATGTCACCATTCTGATAGGATTAAATATTCAATGAGAACATAAAGATGATGTGTTCAGTGTTATCTGTATTTCTGAACAGGCTGTCATCTCTTATGCCAGATGGAGGTTTTTTTAGGATGTGTGTTTTCACTTCCAGATATGAATTTCAATAATCAATTTAGCTGTGATCTGCAAAGCTTTCCCTTTTGTTGCATAATTTTAACTTTCACCACAGCTGTTAAGACTCTCTGTGATAATAAATAATGTAGTTCTATTATAATGGAGGAATTACTACTTTCAGTAAGCTGCCTTTCACGAGTTAGCTTTTTTTATTTTGCTGTTTTAATTTAATGTGTTGCTTTTTGTGTGACAGCTCAGGACTGAGACCCAGCAAGTTCTATGTTAATGTGTACTAGGTGGCTGCTGGTGAGTACCATTCTCACTTGCAACATCAGCATTAGAGCCAAGAATGCACAGAAATTATATATGGATGTAACTGTTCTTGCTGAGTTCTCAACTTGCATGGGACCCTCTGGAATTTCTATAAAGGTCTCTTTAGTGATTACTTTTGTGTAAGTGAGGTTTATGACTCAGTTTCTGTGGTTATTTTTCAACAATACTTAAATACCTCTGTAATGCATACTGAAGACTGCATCCCAAACCAGTTTTCTTTAACGTTTAGGGACTTGAATGTGTTTCACTGTCACTTTCTTTTGCCTAATGCAGATACTGTTCAATGAAGTAACTTTTAAAATATGCAATGACCATATTTGAGTCAAATACCAATCCTGGACTTCAAATCCCTCATGAAGGGAAAAAACATCTGCTCTGTGGGTGGGAAGCTAGTACCTAAAGTAGTTCTTTCAGGATTTAAGAAGTAGGCAAGATGAATACACTTAATTTTCAAAACATTCTGATACAGGAATTTCTCAGGAGGATTGTATCTTGTGAGGAGACTACTGCTTGATTTGCTACAAGTACAAACACCTTTATTACCTTATTTGTTTCCTTCACCTTTGTATAAACAGCTTGAGAAATTACAGGATTTACTTCTGTGCTGACTGTCTAGCAACAAGTATTTCTCTCCTGTGTTTATCTCATTCGTGTGTTAAAAATAATCTCCTGCTGTTTGGGGGATCAATTTGGGTTTTAGGCTGAAGGCCACCTACTTGTTTCCTGTTGTCCAAGAGCTTGTAACTAAGGAGAGGGATCTTCTAAGGTTAACTCAGTATGTGTGATACATAATTTTGAGTTTTGAGTCGTTAGGGTATAACTGAAACATGAGTATGGATTTTTTTATCCCCTGCAAATACTAGAACTAGAAATTACTATTTTCTCAAATGCCTGCTCAGATCCTTATACAATCTCTGATTCTGGGAGATGGGGCTTGAAGATAAATAAAATTGTTACAACAGCTATGATAAAAGCACAGCACTGCAGGCCAGTAGGTCGAGAGAGAGATATTAAAACAAGCTATTTAAAACTTACTTCTAGTGACAAATTTAAGGCAGACATACAGACTGTTGTCCCCAGAAAGGAAAAATGATGTTCCAGTTTGTAGTGGTTTTAGATCTTTATCTCCTTTGAATATTTTTGGCTTTTAACTTTCTTTTCACTAGCTGGCAGTGAAAGCTATGTCTTCTGCTGTAAATAAGGCTACTTTACTCAAAATCAAGGATGCTATACATATTTGTGTAAAATAAAGAACTTGTTCTAAATAGTGTATTTTATAGGTAGGTAAGAGGAAAGGAACTTGAATGCATGAGGCAACAACATTCAGGACTGGCATGGCAGCAAGCCTTTTTTGAAAACGTGAATGATATTTTAAATTTTTTCCATTCCTTTTATGTTTTGGAGACAGCAAACAGGTATTTGAGGCTTTTTTTTTTTTGCTACTATTGCAATTTTAGCAATGTTTTCAATACTAATTTCAGTTTGCAGTATTGCACCATTAAATTATTTAAAATTTTGAAACCATTTAGAAACAAGTATTTAAATAAAAGAACATGTCATTTTTTTGTAAATGTTCTGTTACAAGATCATGAGCTATTTAAAAGAAATAATATGCTTTGCAACCGTTGAGGACCATTACTACTATGTTTTAAATTCTTTAGCCTCTTCAAAGACAGATTTTTACCTAACTGTTCCATATTTTGAGGTATACGATGTAGGGATATAGTGCGTTCTCCAGAATTTCAAGAAGGCTTTTTATGCTCTTGCTTTGTTCTTTACAATGCTTTTTACCATAATACAAAAGAACAATTTTCAGATAAAAGTAGTCCTTAAAATGTGAGTTACATAAATTACTGTACTTTCCAAGCATGGTTATGTCTGACCATGGGTATTAGTAGCAAAACTTCCTTTGGCTTTCAAGGCATGTGTAGTTTGCTGGTGTATGCAATTACTTTGACTGAAGTGTATTAGAAGAGCTAGCCTGATTTATGTGTATGAGCAACAACCTTCCTGTCATGTTCCAGTTCAGTTAATACTTTTTTTGTGAGGTTTGTTTTATCTTCTTCCTGAGTCTTGACTTTGCTAAAAGTCTAATGTAAGAGTATAAACTTCTGCTTAAAGGTTTTTGTTTTTTTCCTTCTCAAACCTGGTGCTTTTTCTCCATCCATTCTTCAGTTTGTCACCTGGAACTGTAAAGCTGACTATTTATGTAAAAGGCTTGTTAGGAAGCTTTGCTGCTTCTTCTGCTTCAGTGTGGCTGAGCCAGAGTTCAAAGAATTTAATCCGTCCATTTAGACAAATGAGTTTGTAAACACATGTCCCAAATTAAGTGTGAGTTTAAGTGTTACTGAAATGGGGAGGTTGCATTAGGATGTCCAAGCTGCATCTGGAGAACAAAATGAGGACGATGGATGATAGCAAGAGGAAAATCACAACCCTACAAGTTAGTTATGTATATATTTTGAATTACAAAATTTAGGGTTTGCTTTTTTAAAAAAAAGGTTAAGTTGAGAATATTAATCTGTCTCAGACAGAGTCACCGCAGATCTGTGTTGAAGGGAGGCACAGCTGCACCTACATCAGACAACATGAGGTATGCATTCCACACTCTTTTGCTACCAATAGCATAAATCTGCTTAAACCTCCTAGGAAATCTGCACTTGTCTATATTTCATTGTTAGCTAGGATAAAACTGTGTTTTCTTTGGGACACCTGATGACACGTGGTTTGTAATGTGCAGCCCAAGTAAAGCAGACACTCTGGGTGTGGATAAGTCATCGGTGACACTTCACTGTTGTGTTAAGGTGTTACTGAATTTATACTCTATCTGTAATAGTCTCCTGGCTTGCATTTTAGAAGCATTTACTTCTCTGTTGTAAAGAAAACTTGACTACCCTATCTGTATATCTGTGTTAGGGCTTGGGGAGTACATAAGAAGGGTGGAATTGACTTTTTCAGTCAGTTGTGTACAATGTGGGGAAATGGAGTCCTGAAGTTGTAACCTGAATATTGTTTTAAACAGAGAAATCTTTCTGGTTTCTGATGATGTTTCTCCTCCTAAAAGTCATTCACAGTTTTAATGCAGTCAATGTATCACATGATGTGGTGCAGGTACTCACTTAAAATCAAAAGTGTTGTCTTTCTATAGGGCTTCTGCTAAAGCCTTTTATAGCTTTCCTCAGGTTTTTCTTTCAGTATCGCACTCTTGCCTATTGTTAACTGAAACATCATTTAAGCCACACTAACTGTGAGGTGGCATAAGAGTTAAGCTCTGCTATAAAAGTGTGTGACAGGAGCAACACGTCCCAGCCTAAAGCAAAAGCAGGTGGTGGTAACCAAGTTTCTTGCTGGAGAGACAGTCGTGTCTGTGTCTGTAACTGAAATGTGGGGCAGTAGGAGGAGCAGAACTGCAGATTCTAAACCTGAGCCTCCTAATTATTCACCTGTGGGTGAAATGTCTATGGAAAGGTGGTAGTAGGTTCCTCCTAGTACCACAAGAAATTGTGTCCTGTTTGCTTCTTATTTCTCAGTTCCACAGAAAGCAGAACTTGGAATATTATTGGAATTTCATCAGGATTTCATCCTAGTGGCCTGCTTCCTATCGGTCCTTCCCTCGAGGAATGCAAGCTGCAGCAGCCCAGGGAGGCTAACTGGACTGCATGCACAGACTGATAATTTTCTTACTGAGTAGTGACTACTAATGAGATGACCAATCCTTGTCAGGGCCACATCCTACTGTCGTTTTGACATTAATAGGTATCATCACCTCTATAGACCAGGGAAGCTATGATACTTGACAACCAGTGAAGCTGTTTTAGAGAGGAGTTCTCTCTGATGAAGAAAAGGATGGGTAGAGATGCCTTGTTTAGCAACCCTAGACTTTACAGAAAATTATTAACGTTATGTTTTGCCCATGGAGAAATTTCTTGTTCAGCCTTGCTAGATAACACTCTTGGTCTGTTAGGGAAATAGTTTCTGAAAGCAGGAAGCTTAAACTGGAGATGAAGCAAGAGAGAGATCTATGCCAAAGAAAACAAATGAAGAAGGCATTCCTGTTTGAAGTACAGACCAGAAGGTCATATGGATTATCTGAAACATGCCAAGACGCTGTCTTGGGAGTGATTACGTATGTTCTTGCTCTTACACTCACAGGCACACACAAGAATTAGACTTGTATACCTTACTGGATCTGAGCTGAGGAGAATCTAGTAGAATTATTCTCTGTTCAGAGGCATCTGAGCCACACAGTTTGGACACATGACTGTAAAGGAGTTTTGCCTGAATTTGAGATTAGTAATAGTACTGGAGCAATTCAGCCCATCTTTGTGTTGCTATTGTTATACCAATTATTATTTTTAAGATAAAATGAAGAGAGTTCCACAGTCAGCTTGTCTTCCAATGACTTCACAGTACAGAAAATAAATTTTCCTTTGCTGTTTGCTAGCCATTTGATTCAGATTTTGGATGGTTCATATAGCACCATAGTTTAAGCTTCATGTGTACTTTGAAACCTAAGTATCCAGCTCAAACCTGCTTACCTGAGAAATGAAGTGCTGAACCTCCCTTTCAATATACAAAGACATTTTCTGTATTTGAAAAAAAAAAGTCTTTCAAAATAAAATTTCACTCCTACTGTTAATTAACAATTGCTGAGGTAAAGAGCACCCTTCCCTGGTAAAAAATGACCCACTATGTGTAATGAATTCTATCATGCTTTCCTCTGTTTGATGGTCAAGCACCAACTGCTCATACAAGACTATGTTGGCTGCATCTTTCGTTGTCCAGAGATCCCTTTTAATCTAAGTGAGATTTGCATGCAAGTGTTCAAAGTTCCACCTTTAAATAGGGGTATTCCAGTTGTTCTCAGGTCTGGACATGATTCCCTTTTCTTTCTCTTGAAAGGTTTGTAGATATTTTTGGATTATGTAAATCTCAGAGCATCTCTGCTTTTCTGAGTACAGTATTGAGTATCCTGTAGTGTGGATAGGATGTGGAAGTGTGGGCTTTAGGTTTGATTTATGCTGCTGAGCAGCTCAGCCTGACCACGTCCACTGCCCTGAACTTTGTTGAATTGCTGGGGTTTAAACTGTCATTAGTAACTATGGATTCTAGGAGTTATTATTAGTTGAGGATGATAACAAAAAAACTCAGGTAAGATTGTTTGATTTTCATTTACTCTTAAGATGAGTTTGGCTAATGGATCCCACACACTCCCTTTTTGGGTTCTGTGTCTTGTGTGAGGATTTAATTATGACTTTCACAATCTTCCTCCAGTTAGTAAGCAGAGTTCACACATACAAAAATAACATACTGGCCTTCTTTCAAATTATGATGAGAACACAGAGATGGCTTCATTTGACAGTGATGAGGACATAGTCATTGAAGCAGACATTATTTTTAATCTGTTTTCCTATATTTGTATGTTGGGAAGAAGAAGAATATGAAATTGCACCTGTCCAACAGATTCTATGTCAACTATACTATGTACCTGTCAACTGAACTATGAGAATGGTTTGTCAGAACTCGGAATAAGTAGTGTTTGAAAATAATGAAACAGTTTTAAAGTTTGAATTTGTAAAGGAATCTGTAATGTGAACAGACTAAACAAGGAGGAACCTTCTGAAAACCAGATACGTTCAAGGCAGTCTTTCCATCCCGTTGGTAACTGAACTTTGCAAACTTAATGCTTTACAAGGAGGGAGTTGGTATTAGCAGTTGAAAGAGGTTTGAGTGTGTCTCCACTGGATGTCAGTAAAAGTCAAGGAACAAAAACCAAAATGAGGTATTGCAAATATGTTGATCTCATTTGCAGAAATGTCAATCACGCGTTATCCACAAATCTGCAGGCAGCTGAATGACATTGTACCAGGTACTCAAGTTATAGGATACTGAACACTTTGTCATTGTCTTTTCAATGACAGACAAATCCTTTCTTTAGAAAAAGCCACGATTTTTTTCAGACTGTAGCCAAAATTGAACCATAAAAGTCATGTAACTTTGGGGTTCTTCACCTTAAAGTTTCACCTTTTGTTCAAAGCTGAAAGGCAAACTTCTTCCCAAGAAGTCAGAAGAAATAGCTAACCTGCTATTTATTGTTGCACTTGTTTATACTTCAGCAAGATTATTTGCCCAGAGATGCTAAGAAATGTCAACCTTGGCTTTTCTGCAGACATCATTAGATACATCATAAATTGCATAACTAATGAAGGTTAAAAACAGGACATCTACACTGTTGGTGCTATTATTTCACTCCGAAGAAGAAAAGGAAGTGCACTGCTCACACTTTTGGGAATCTGAGGTGTCAGTGTTTTAGGATTTGAAGACCTCTCATCCCAAGAACTTTGAACTGTGTGTTGTGCTGTAAGTGGCAGGTATTCGTTTAGTTTGACAAAAGAGCAGATTGTGACCTACAGAGCTGTAGTTTTAAAAGGTTGCCCCTGTTATGTTCCACATGTACTCTAAAAAGTAATTCCTGATCTAAGTTTGTTAACAGTCTAAAGTTCTTCTCCAGGAGAGCTCTAGGGTAGATATTAATCTGGCACTGGATTTTTCACCTACTCTGCCTCTTGCAGTCTGAGTTCTCCCACTGCTGTTCACATGAAGGCTTTCAAAATGTCTGAAGATTGCTGCACTTGGGCAAAAGGAGCTCTCACCTGACGATGCTCCATTTTATTAGTGTATTAATGATTTCCTAAAGATCTCCTATTTGAAGAAAATGTGCTGCTGCTTTCTTAAGACCTAAAGGTTACACTGGTAGGAGCTCATTTAGCCTCTAAGATGAATATTAACTTTCTGGATTCTTGGCTAAATCTCTGATAGTCTGAAGTGTGGTGTGGGTGGCTGAATCAGTAGGTGCAGCAGTTCATAAATGGAGTGAAAGGACTTTTTGAAGGTCTTAAATTCAACTCTTGATGATGATGACAAACTCCCAGAAGCTGCTTAAATTGGCGGTGATTCATGTGATGACTTAAGGCCCTTTGTGTTTTACAGAAACTTCACTAAGGAAACTTAGTCTCATAAAATATCCTTGCTTGCTTTTTTTTTCTTCTTCCTAATTTTTAGTTTGATAAAGATTCAAAACTTTTAGCAAACTCATCCCACTAAAGATTAATACATTTGTAACACGGCTAATTTTATCACACTTTATATCTGTCTTTCAGTTCCTCCACTTATCTTCAGATAACTCTTCTATTTGTTTTAACCCATTTGCCACATATATTGTTGGATGGCTAGCAGGAGTAGAGATGATGATTTCCAAAATAATGCCAAGAAACCCCTAATGGCTAGGTATAGAAAGGAGAGTTGAAAGAATGCGTCCTTTGCAAAACAGGTTATAATTCTGCGCTTTGTCTTCCCAGAGGTAGCAGCCATCTGGTCAGCAGTGGTGCAGGCAGGTAGCAAAGCATGTGGTGTCACTTGCCTAGCCCAGGACAGAGCACTGAGGGAAACAATCAGAAGAAGGAAAGCCACTTGGCACACAGGAGATACTTGACTGTGTAGGAAGCATTAAGAGTTGCAGGACAGAGACCTGTAGGAAGTATGCTGCATTAATTTTATTTGTTACACTGCTTTTCGGGTCATGGGTTCACAGAAGGATTGGGTAGCAGTTGCTAGAGGCCATCAGGTCCGTCTCCTTGAAAGCTGAAGACCACTAAGAGCAATGGATATTGATGGAGATTTGTCTCCAGAGCCTCCTGTGACAAATACCTGATGACCTCCACAAGCATGTACCCTGGTGTCTTCAGTAGCCTCAGCTTTGCAGTTTTTCCTAATATCAAGATCAAATCTTTCTGGCTGAAATTTAAGCTTGTTACTGTTTAGACTACCCACTGGGAATATGGTGAACTCTTTTCAAGTCTGTAGAAAACTGTCTTGTCTTCAGAAATAATCTGTATATACTTAGCAGGAATTGGATTATGTTCTGACTTAATTTCTGAAGAGCTTCTAGTAAATGTACAACGTAGTAGTTCTAGTAGACAGTAGCACACATCATACCATATAAAAAGCCTTCATGATACTGTACAAAAATTTTTAGAACAATTTATATCCTAGCCCATGAGCTGTCAGTTTTTACAACTTTCTCTTTGAATGAAAAGTATTCTTTCTGACTTTCTTATAGAATTTTTTTCTTTTGGAATTTTTTAGAAAAATCTTTTAACTTATAATTTGGCAAAAATGAAAATGTAACTTACATAGTGAAGCTAAATCTTCCTGGCTAGTACTGGAAATGTGAATTAAAAAGCACATGAAAGTAGAAAGGTACAGTTAATATAATTATGTGTGAAACTATGGTAAGCAGGAAGGCTGGGTTAACAAATAATTTTTCTTCTAGTCTGGAACATGTCTGCAGTTTGAATACTTGAAATGGATAGGACAAACCATATAGCCAACTTAAAATTGCTTCTGATCTCACCTGCAAAATGGAATTTCAAAAAGAGATTTTGGATACTTCATGATCCTTCAGCGTTGTTTTCTTTTTTTTCCATGTAATGTCAGCAACGTGGTCTATAAAATGTAATTTTGCTAGCATGTTTTGGAACAATGCATCCACCCTCAATATAAGCTGTGAGTGCTCCTTTGCTAGGAAGAGAAATATAAAGTCCTGTCCAGAAAACTCTCCATAATCCTTTCCTTTAAGGCTTGCTTTTTCATCCTGAGCATAGACTGAAAAACAGCATAAATCAATGCTTAACAACTGGGTGCTACGCTTTCTAACACAGACTAGTTTCATGAGCTCTGTGTCAGCTGGTTCAGGGATGAAGTTTTCATTTGACTTCTGTGTTCCCAAACACATTAGCTGTGTGCACCAGCATAGTGTTTCATGATGTCATCTTTGCAGTATCTCTGTGATACCATTTTAGCTGCCTACAAAGACATACTGATTGCGTCATAGAAGATTGTGGTTGATGGGTGTTGGACTCAGAGGTCTGATAAAGATGCCTGTAATCAACATTTTGTTATTTTTTTTGTGTTGTTGATGTTGATACAGTGCCACAGGACTTTATTAGGTGTAGGAGTACAAAACAAGTAAAGGGAGAATCCTGATCGTGATGGGCTTTAACTTAAGATGCAAACATAACACAGAAGTAGGAGGAGACAAGAAAAAAAGCGAGGTTTGATATGGGAGAATGAATCATGAAGTATGCTGTGAATTTTGGAAGCTGCATATATTTCTTTATGGTTATAGTGTATCCAGCCCTAGTTGACATGCATGACTATACAGTCTGGAATGTCTTAAACATTTTGAAGATATTTAGAAAAGGGTGAGTGGAGTTTAGTCGTCAACACAATGTTACCTGCATTGCATAACCTTGCTGGTGTTCAGCATGTTATAGCAGGGGATTGGTTATTTTAAATATAATACAAAAATGTTTTCATGCTCGCCCTTGACTGCTTTAAAAAATTATTGTGTATATCAAATTTTCGAGCATAATCAGTGTTACAAGAGACTTAAATGGAGATTCTCAGCACAAACAATTCTCTTTTGTTGCATTTTATAGTTTGTTTGCTATAACCCAAACTATCCATCCCTTAACTAAAATACACTCAATCTTAAAACTGGTAATTATGATAACTAATGTTTGCTTGCTGATGGTTTGTAGAACCTGCTGCTTTTCTGAAGAGGCAAGCGTTCTCTGTGGTCTCCATTTGTTGCATAGTAATGTGATTCAGAGAGGGCTAAATGCAGGTGCAGTTCTTTTCTCCAATGGGAATGTCATCCTCCTAACAATGAATTTGATTTTGTCTGATGATGACTGCACTCTGGCAGCCCCTTGCGGGTGTGTCAGGCACTTCTGTGTTATGTACACTGTACACATGTAACAAAAATGATGCTCCTTGTTCCACTTGCTTAGGATTTCAGTTTTAAGGAACTTGAAAAACATGATTCTCTTGGGTAGCTATGAGTGGTGTGTTTTCTTTCACCACCACCACAAACCCTGAAAGCGTGTCAGCAGTGTAATCTTTGAGTTCAATAGACTCAGAATATAATAGAGATATTATTGTGAGGGATGAATACCCTGGTAATTGATTTGAGATGGCATTCATATCTGGAGAGTCTTTTGTTTGGATGCTGTTTTGGAATGCTGAGATTTTGAACTTATAATGGAAATAAGATGGATAAAGTATGAGCTATGATGGACAGAGAATGAAGGGCATCATTATGAAAAGAACAGGAAGAAAGGAAACTTTTGAGGCTTTTGTTTGTTGTGGGAACCTTAATGAGAGAACATGGCTAACAGATGCAAGGCCTCAAAGTATACAGTCACAAGCACCAGTACAAAACCCTGCAATAAATAATTCTTGCTGAGTAAAGCAGAGAAACAGGAACTTGCAAAGCTTAGAAAATGGGTGATACTGATTGGCAGCAGGCATTTACCAGGTACCTCAGCAGCAGTGATTTTTTTCTTTTTTTTCCCCCTCTTTCTTTTACTTTGAGGTGCTGGAAATTCACAAAATAAGAGTTTTCAGGAACTAAGAGCAACTGCTTTCAGTCTACATGCTAAGTAAGTGTAGAATAGTAATGAAATGAGTGACTCAGAAAGATGACTGACTCTAAATTGAGTGACTGATTGGATGAAATGCTTTCTTGAGTTCTAGACCTCTGGATCAGACTTCTGAGACTGTTTCGGTGCTTGCTCTTCCAAATATCTGGTAGCTGAGTATTTTCCAATCCATATTTGGAAATAGTTGATTCATTCACAGGGATAATATCTGTGCTGTTCAGGAAATGCAGTAGTTCAGTCACAGACACCTAATGGAAATGTTGGTGTAAAACTAGTGATTATTTTATTTTCTAAAATGGTATCAAATGATTTTCAGAGAACTCTAAATGAAGGCACAAGTGATATGAGCTACCTATGAGTAACTCAGGTGAAGCAGAGGAAATGTTCTTTTATTTTAAAATGTTGATATTCAGTTAGCTATTCCTTGTTGTAAAATACAAAATATTGCTAAGTGATATTTCCTTTTAATGATAAGATGGGCTCTCATGCATCACATGAGTTGGAATGCTTCCCAGACAATCTCCAAACAAGAAATTGGCCACCATGTAGTCTGCTCTTTGCTTACTTTAGAAACTTGCAGTGTGTTTCTTGTGAGGTTAAGAAGGACTCCGTGTGTGCATGTGAAATTCTTCAAGAGTGCTGTCAAAGAAGTATCAGCTTTGAGCAATTGGAGCAGGAATATTATGTGTGATCTTGTAGTTCGGTAATAGAATTTGTGTTGGACTTCAGGAGAGAGCAGTGGAATAGTCCTGAAGAAAGCCAGATCTTTGCTTTTTGGGGTACTGTAAATTGGACATGAACTTTTGACTCAAAGTATCTTCACAGCTAGGGGAAAGGTTTCTCTGCCAAGTGATGATGAGATCCTGCAACCACATGCCTGCAAATCTTATACTTTTAAAAAACAGTAAGCTCACTTTTGTTTCTTAACTTTTTAAGAAGTTATCCATGACCTCTTCCTGGGATTAAAAAAAACCCACAACAACAACAAAACAGCCTCTAACATAAATTTTTTTAGGCTAATGTCCATAGAACTGTGGAGAGAGGGAGAGAGACTTTTCAAAGCACAAATAAAAGTGGGAGACCCAGTTCCTATCCAAGGTCACTGGGGAAGCTTAAGGCAGGTATATCTTTATTCTCTTCTCAGTTCTGCCATAAGCTTCCCCTCTTAGTTTGGGATTTTCAAGTTTTGTCTTCCCTTCCTGTTGCATTTTTGTTGTTGTTCTCGCAATAACTTCATGGGTTCTGCATGCCACAAAAACAGTCAAGAAAAACAGCTTTTATTTCTGTTTTCTTTATGCCCTTTTAAAAAGTTTACAAACATTTTGAATTGAGCTTGTTGCCATAATTGTTAACTATCAAATCAATAAAGTTAAGCTGGTTGCTATGGGAAGACCATGTATAATTGTGATGTAATCCTGACTACAGCAGCCCATCTTGTAACAAAAAAAAGAGGCATTGGGGTCAGAGGGATGATTCTTCTGCAGGAAGGGTTGCTTAAATCTGAATTCAGCTCAGCAATGTTGATTTAAAGTACCTTTCTTTGTTATGGCAACAGAAGGGAACTACCATGTGTCTTTTGAAATATCTAATCTTACTTCCCTCATAGACCTTCTTCTTGATAACAGGATTAAATATCCTTGTGAGAAATTTGCTTTGGTGAATGTGCTTAGAAGCATGTGAAGATGTTTATAGCTGTAGAAGTGAAGAGTAGCAAGCTACTTGTAACACAGACTGTATTAGCTCCTCAACTTTTTCACTTCAGAGTTCACTGTTTCAAAGGAATCACCCGAAATACAGCAGCTTTGTTATGAGAGCTGAGCCCTCATCTTTGCCTGCTTTGGAGGCTTACCTGAACACCTAAAAATCTTCCATGGTTGAAAGCTTTCAATCAGGAGCTGCTATACTGCCATGCTTCATGATGGCTGAAGTCATGAAGATTTCCTCTCACAAAGACCTGCCATACCCAGCAGATCTTTTGACTTTTTGGAGCTGTTGGCAGCTGCTCTGACAGAGAGGGACTAGATAACTGGACTTGCAAGTTGGGCAGTAGCATGACGATGGCTGGAGAATCAGTTTTGGGTGCCTGCACTTTTCCTCAGATTTGTGGTGTGCTGCTTGGCTGCAGCTGTGCTATCAGACCATTGTGCATTGAACAATTGCTGAACAAAATAGGACTTAATAACACAATATGGATTGTCAGCCAAAGGTAGCTGCACTATCAGAGTGAATAGTTAACTTATAATGTAAATGTTTTTACTTCAGGTGTTTATAAAAGTAATATAAAGAACAGGATATCTCAGAGGTGTTTAATGAGAGAATTGGGAATGTTTCCCTTGAAGGCCTTCAGATCTGATCCCTCTTAAGGTTGCAGCACCTGCAAACCATGAATACTGAGCAAAGGAGAGAAATTATTTAGTTGATTTTTGGCTCTCATCACAAAATAACAATCAGAGGAAAGTGCTAACTACCATTCTTCTTAGAGAGACCAATAATTCCACTGCCATAGTGTTTTATCCTCTTGAGCTGCTGTTTCCCTGAGTGAGGGTTAACACTCTTTGGCTGGGCTGCCTGTAATGCCAGTGCTTGCATCTATCTTCACTTTGTAAAAAGCTTTAGACTCCAGAAAGGTTGATCTGCCAATCTGGAGGTCAAACAAAACCTGGAGAACAAATA
Source organism: Galbula dea (assembly GCA_013399015.1). Taxonomy (NCBI): domain Eukaryota; kingdom Metazoa; phylum Chordata; class Aves; order Piciformes; family Galbulidae; genus Galbula; species Galbula dea. The sequence goes on along the minus strand of VWZX01009039.1, from coordinate 2,501,465 downwards.
TTGCTTGCAGTGTTTCATTAATGGTAATAGATGGGTATTAGTGCTACAGTCCCAGCCTGAGAAACACATTGAATCTCATGGATAGATGACCTACAGAGAATGGACTTGTGTAAAACAAGGATATGAAACTGGTTGTGTAAGTATGGCTTGATTAGTAGTAGTTTGATTGGGGGGTTTTTTTGTTTGTTTGCATTTTTTAACTTTTGGGATTTTAACCTTTCTTCATTAGCTTAATGTGAGTCACTGCTAGTGAGATTGTAGGAAGGGGTGTCTTTTAAAGAAGGACAAGAGATAAGCTGCATGCTTTCCAGGTTGAGGCAGTATATTTTGGAAAGTTTTGGCTCTACACATTAAAAACTGTACATACAGTTAGTTATAATATTTTTATATATATTGGAATAGGCTGCCCAGGGAGGTGGTGGAGTCACCATCCCTGGAGGTTTTTAAGAAGAGGATAGATGTGTTTTAAGAAGAGCATAGATGTGTTTCTTCGGGGGATGATTTAGGGATAAGAGTAGTGTAGGGCTATTGGTTGGACTAGATGATCTTGAGGGTCCTTTCCAACTGTAATGATTCTGTGATTCTGTGATATTATAAACCAATGAAGATTTACTCTTTTGTATCTGCTGTCAATCAGTAGTTCTCAAACTCCTTTTACAAATTTCATGCAGACTTATTATTTTGGTTGTTTTACTGAGTTTTGGGGTTTGTTTTTCGATTTTCTTCAGGCCACTTTGTCAATGCATTACCCATACAAAAATATATCTGTGAGCTGGTTGGCAGCATGGGGCACAGCTGGAATAGGCATGCTTTGCAAGCCATTTCATTGCCTTAAATTCTCTGCAGGTAGAAGACAGGTTGCTGCACTTTTTGGATGGCTCCTCCATCCTCCTCACAGGTGCCTGGCTGACTGACCACACTAATGTGTTAGGGCAGAAGGGAGGCTCGTCCTACTCCTCTCCTTGCTTTTTCTTCTTAAGGATTCCTGGGAAGGAGCTATGGCTTCTGGTGCATGTGCTACACCCATGACCTGGCATCTGAGTAGTTGTGCTTCATCCGTAGGCATGTGTGTAGGGCTTGTTTCTGCAGCCTGCTAATTGCCCTATTGATGATAACAATCTAGCCTTTAGAGCGTTTCCACTTGGCAAAATCTCCCACAACCAACCATTGTTTAGATTAATGCTGACCTTGTAGCTTGTGATGAACCCAAGACCTACGCAAACAGAAAGTGAATAGCCACAGCTGAAAAGTATCTTATCAGATATTTGAAGGAATAATAAACAAGAGGAAGTGGATAGAAGAATGCTTTGCAGTGAGAGTATATTAAAATAGAGCTTTATTTCCCAGCTTCTGTTATGATAGACAGGTCCAGGCAGAGATTACACTGAAACAGTGCTGTTGTACTTTCTCTGAGGTAGTCCCAGTTACCCCACCCTGTCACCTGGCCTGTACTGACACAAGGATGTCCACATCATTGTCTTAAGAGATTTTGTATAGCATCACTTCAGGGCTTATGTCAGGCAGTTTCTATGCTAAGTTGCACTTCTTTTACTAGATGTTTTTCAGGTACATTTGGGTAATTGTACCTCAATATACAGCATATTAGCTGAGAATCTTTGGGCTTTGCAGTGCTTGGTTTGGGGATAATTTACAATCTCCCTGTAATTTCAAAGATGGTGCCTAAAGGGGAAAAAAGAAAAAAAAGACTTTCAGAGTCTGATTGTGTGTCAGTGTATAAGTCTCCTGCTGCTTTTCAGTCCAGGTGCCATGTTCAAACAATTTGGCAGCAAGATATTCCTGAAGGTTTTGTAGGACTTGGCAGCAGGTAGTGACCCTGTAATACCTAGCTGCGGGGGATGCATGGAGAGCTTAGCACTTACTTCTACTGGGACTTCCCTACCAGCCAGCCAGAGCTGGCCAAAATTGTATTTGAGAACCAGGAGTTTGTTGTACATTTGGCTCTGAGCCTGTCATGACATGTATTGCCTTGTGTCTGATCAGTGGGCCAGAGATAGGTTAGAGACATGGAAGGCTCTGTGTGAGAGAGGCTGTGTAGGGGATGAAAAAGGATGCAGAGTGCCAACGTAAGAGGTCAGGGCTGAGACCTGAAAGATAACTGTGGACACAGCTTTGGGGGCATAGAAGAGCACTGCAGGAGTGAGGCTTGTTGAGGTGAATGGTAAGGACATAGTCTACACATTCCCAAATATGTTACTTGTGCTCACTGAAGAGTGATCTAGGGTTATGGCATGTGGGGGGTTTTTTTGTTTGTTTTTTTTAACTTAAGAAAACTCCATATATTCCTTGCAGATGGGAATATGGCATATACATATCAGTAACTCTTCCATTCTGCTTTACCTTTTTGTCTTGAAGTATCAGGTGACTTCCAAGTTGCACAGTGACTAGTGAATTTCCGTGTGCTACAGGTGAATATGGAGGCAAAGAGAGATGGATGGAGGAAAAAACTCTGGGGGCAAAACAGCCTTTCTACCAACAAGCACAGTTGCTTATTTTGGGGTCCTGGGCTCTTTTTTGGGAGTGTCCTGCAGGGACCTCTGACAGGTTCTCTGTGTAATATTGCATAGAAACCCATTGGCAGTAAGCTAGTTGTTTAAAAGATTACAGTACTTGTCCTAAGGATTGTGAGTGACAAGCAAGAATAAATGTCAGTGACAGCTCCATACAAATGAAGGGAGGATAACAAAACTGGTTCTTCAAAACAGATTTATGTTTAAACCCTTCACTGCTAAAGCATAAGGTGCAAAAGTTCCCTTTTATATAGTGCAAGTTAGGAGCTGAACATCATCTAACAACTTGGCCTGGATTTGATCAATTGCTTAAGCATATTGATGCCAGTGGGACTGCTGAAATGGAACACCCATTTTTTGCAGGATTGTGCTTCACTTGCTGGATGTATTACACTCTTTTTTCATCAAAGATTGGGTCACTAGTCATCAGGGGCGGGGGTTTCTTACTATTTTTTTAAATCTCTAGGGTGTCCTTGGGAGAAGATGGCTGGTTTCTATACAAGTTGTTATACAAATGGCATCCACTGCAGAGGTCCTCCATGCCTTGCAGTCCTGCTAGCCCAACTTCTTACTGCAATGGGGGTTCTCCTAGCAGCCTGCGTAGAGCATGTGCTTCTGAGAGCATTCTGAATTGTGCTTGGTCACTGAATGCATTCTGTTTTCTTTGAAATAAATGGTCAGGGGTGTTTGCAAGTGTGAGCATGAACTGAAGACATGGAGTAGGGTTTGGTTTGTCCTTTTCCTTGAGAGAAGGGCTTTTCAGGTCATGGACAGAAAGCTTTAGCTGGTGTCAGTGCATCTGGACTGCCACGAACCATGTTCCAAGGTGAATAAAGTGGTGGCAGCTCTGCTGTAAAAGGAATCAGAGGCCTACAATTGATCTAAATGATTTAAACACATCTAAAGCCTTAAGGCCAAATCAAGCTGTAACTATTCATGTGAGTAGTTCTACTGACGTCAGTGGACTGGTTTTCTCACTTAAGCATACTAGATTTGACAGCTAGGTTAGAGGTTATCAGGATTTAAAACCATTTTTGGGGGAGAGGAAGTGCAAGAAAAACAGCAGAAACAGCTCTTGATGTCTCTTAAATGGAAGCACTGTTTTTTGGGGGGACAGCAAGAAGCACCTGGAAATGTAAGCAGAGCAATGTTTTTGCTCTCTAAACTTTTATTTAAGTGAAATAATTTAAGAAATGCACAGGGACACCAAGGTGTGGAAGCATACAGGTGCCTTTAAGCCACCCAGGCTTCTGGCTGCTTTTCCTTGACTAGGTTTTGTCAGGATTTCAGTTGCTCACCTTGCCACTTGCAATATGGGAGACAATCAAGCAAAAAAAAAGGGCCTAGTAAATGCAATGAAGGGAGAGGGGTGAGGGAGGGAGAGGTGGGGGAAAATACCTGAGATTACACTGATATTGCAAACTGAAGCTACAAATATCAACCTTAACTCTCAAATACCAATGGTGCAGCCTTTACCTCCCTAAAATCTCAAAAAGGTCTCAGGTGATTTTCTCTTTTTCTTCAGCTTTGTCAGTTGACCTGGAAAAGTATTGCTTCTTCTTCCAAACTTTGCTCTGCTATACTACAACACTATTAGGCTATAACTGTTACTGCTTTAAACTCATAGTCACTTATTTCTTGATAATGCATGTATGGAGGACTGCAGAAAGAGAAACATGGGTTATACACCCACACCTGGGTGGTACTATCATCACTGGGCACAAAGGAGGAAGAAGAGGCCGCATGTTCAGGCTTGGCTTCCTTCTTGCCCAACACTTTGGTGCCTCACTGGGCAAACCTATTGAAGGTGAGGTGGCTTTTTCACTGAAGAAACACTGCTTGTGATATACTGCGCAGAGTTTTGACACTATGCACTTTAACAGGAATATTTTGAAGTTAATCTCTCTGGCAGTACTCTGCTGTGTGAGATTGTTTTACAAAGCCGGTGTTGCAGTGCTGTGAGGTGGAGCAACTTTGGGCTGGTGCAGTACCTAAGTAATCCCAAGAGCACTTTGCAAAGTGGCAAAGTACATGTGAATACAGCAGATGTGTAGGCAGGAGATAACAAGGAGCTGAGGAGAACGGTTTTGCTGGGGAGGAGGTGGAATGAAGTGGGAGTGGGGCTCTCAGCCCCAACACTGAGCTAGTGCAGCACCCTCAGCTGCTGCATGGCTGGCCAGGAGGGAAGGACAAGGTGCTGAGATTGCAGCCACTGTAGGCTGGGTGAAGGCACGGGGGCTGTGAGCAGGGCTGGTGTGTGTTTGACAGAGCAAGCTTGATTTTGTGCTGGGCTCTGGGTATTTTATTTCCCATCATGTCTCTGCCATGCCAGTTCACAAGACATGACTGGCAGCTTTGCCTTGTAATTTATTTGATCATGGTAATTTTTTTGACAGGCTTCCTTGTGATTTTTTAATATATCAAATAGAGTTTAATAATAGCCTGCTATTAAGTCCTTTTATTTCTCCCTTGGGATTTACTCATGACTGTTGCCTCTCTTACTCATTTGAAGCTCTGAATCTGTTTTCCAACTGCGAAGAACTTAGCAGTGTGAGTGCATGCATAATATGTAAAATCATGCAGCAGGATTGCTGTTATGCTTGGGAATTAATAAATATCATTGTTGGAGGTAATGGAAGGACCAACCAGGCTTGCTTAATTTCCAGGGGTATTCCTATCAAATTTCATGGGGCAGACTGTCAGGAGGATGATCTCCAGAAAAGATTTTTTAAAATTTTTATTTTTTTTTTAAAATTCTGAGTTTACTTCCATTCCTCTTTTGAAGATTAATTTTATCACTGGTTTCATGATCAATTGACTTTTGAATAGAGTAATTACAGTGAGAACAAATTTGAACAATATAAAATAAATTCTGCAGTATAGCTAATATCTTTGAAATATCAAAAGCAATAAAAGACAAGAGGCTATCTGCATTTAATCGAAGTAGGGTAAACATATCTGAATGGCATCTAGTGGTAGACAATTTTGTTCTCTAACGGGGGGAGCCAAAATTCTCATGTTTTCCTTATTCTTCCCAGACTGATGCTATGTCTTCTGCTATCTGTTTTGTCTCCATAAATGCTAGGCCCACCATTTTTTTCCTGCTTCTTGCTTTTACTGGTGTTTTTGAAGAAAATCAGAAAAGTACTGTCTTCTACACATTCCTTTCACATGCCATGTTGAAATGGGGAGAGTGTAAAGCCTGATCTGACCAGTCAGTACTTAAGTGCGCAAAGGTTGACTCAGACCTTCCCTTATCTCTTATCTGCTTGCTACCACTCTGTGACTATTCAGCTTTCTTCTCTGCAACTCAGATTTTTCTGTATGTCACTGCCAGAAAAAAAACATGCCACCTATGGGATTGGCTACATTTTGCTGAATTCAGAGTCAGTCAGAATTCACAGGCAAATACTGGCTTGTGCTAGGCCCTGATAGTGTTTGCAGCAATGTGAGGGTAATGTACCACTCTGTTAACCACATGCCAGCAGCAGACCCAGACTTGTAGTTGTGGTATAAGTTGGGAGAAGGATATTAGAACAGTAATAGGATGGCTGGAGGTAGGAGCTGTATCAATTCAACCCTCTGCCTATGTGTCTGACCAATAAGGGACAAGATACTTAAGTGCATGTACCCGCCATCAACAATAAAGGTCATATAGTGTTTAAATTGCTTTGCTAAAGAACTGACAGTGGTTTGCAGGGCAGTTGCTCCTCTCTTTGTAAAAAGCTGAGGTGTGCAGAAGTCCTCAGGTTCCAGTAACAAAGCCAGTTGATTCAGAAGCAGATTATGTCGTGGTTTAGTTTTACCACTTGAACATATATGGATTGAACAGATCTGCTAATTCAAACTTTCATTAAATGGAAAATATTTTCCAGAATACCAGGCAGCTCAGGATTATTCCTTTGTCTCCAATGTGAAAGTCTCTTAGTCTTTTTACATTTTACCTTTAGTTTCTGCTTTTCCTTCTTCTTTGCAATGGCATTTGTTGTTACCATTGGGAGGAAACATTATTCTGATTACTAATATTTTGGTTTACAGCATGGCTCAGGAGTTTGACTCACAGCGGAGGAGATGACTTTTTATGTTTCATAAAGACAGGCAAAAAATATTTCAAGAAAGAGGATTACTCCAAGAAATAATACTTCTGCTATATGAAACAAACTTGAAAAAAAAGATCATTTTAATGTTAGATGAAGTAGAAAGCATGGAATAGGGACAAAAGTGAGTAACTATATAGGGACAGTGCCATAATTGAGGTTCAAAATGTGGCAGTGCTTGGAAAATCATGTGCAAGTGATTTTAGTGTACACTAAGAAAGCACTCATATGAAGGATCCCAGTAGTCTACCACTTTCTTCAAGTTCCAGTAATTTAATCTGATCTTCTTATCTTTTTTGGCAAAGATTCAGGTAAAATGCAAATAGTGTTTTAAATTGAAGAGCATCTTACACTTCCCCAAATTTCTTCAAAGGCTTTCTGAAACAAAGAAAACCTATGAACTTTTCAGAGCTGTTAGGCTATTTCAGGGAATGCTGTACTAGCTGTAAATATATAACATTTTTCCAGAGAGTTGATGAATTTGTTGATGATAAAAAAGCAGGGAAGTTAATTGAAAGGGACACATGAATTCTGTAGCCAATAGAAATACTAAGTTTAAAAAAAAGCAGTGTTTTAAAGCAAAGTTTTAGTGAGAAGATAGGGACAGAAATTTCAGTCCCCTCCTACACATTGTGTCCTGTTCTGTTCCTCAATGCAATGAAGACAGGAGGAGGAAAGAAATCAGAATTTATTTATAATTTTGGCACTAAGGATAAAAATAAAAGGCTAGAAGTCTGTGGAAGTTCTTTGCAACTTTCTGAATTTCTGAATATTAATAGAATGAATGGAGAAACTGTTGTGCACCCTTTTTCTTTCCACTAGTTTGTCATACCGACTGGATTTTTGTGTCTAAAGTGCATGCTTGTTGCAGGAACCAGGGGACTGAATCATTACAGGCAGCCCACAGGTCTGGTGACTTCATTTCCTGGGTTATATAAAATCCAAACTTCCTAACAAATGGTCTGCAGGAAGTGTTTACCACATTGCTATAGAACAATTAGAGTGCAGAGAAACCTGACCAGGTTGAAAAAACAATTACATGAAGCATTGACGTTAATTTATAAAGACCTTTAAACACGGCGGTGGGGTTGCCAGCCAACGATCAACCAACCATCCTACCTGGGTTCCTGAGCAGAAATACTCAATTAGATGTCAAGGTTAGATTTATTGTGAAGGCTGGAGACCTGTGTGGAAAAAATGCAATTAAGGCACTATGTCTGGTTTGTTACATTCTCTCTAACAAATTGTTTACCTGTGTAGAGCAAGCAATCCCATATTCACATTTGCTGACATAAATCTTCAGAAAGTCTGCTGAGGTCCCTAGAGTTAGTCTAGATTTAAGTAGTCCAATTAATAACCAAATTTGGTACTTTTTTGGGGGGGATGGCCATTCTACTACAGAAACTCTCTCCTGTTCTGAGCTGCTTGGAGCCCATGAAGATGGAAGACTCCCTGTGCTGGCATGGCGACACTGCAGGAAATAAGGTTAGCTGAAACAAGAGCCACCCATTAATCTCTCACTGCATAGAGTTACAAGTAAAACAGTATTTCCCCATCCTGTATAGTCCACAGGCATTTGGCATCCTCTTTTGCCCTGAGAGTGCAGCTTTTCCCCAACTACTCATTCTCTGTAACACAAAACAGCAACAGAACAAAAAGCAGCAACAAACTGTTGACAGCTGTATAAAATACAATGCTTTTGGCTTTACCGTGTTCTTCTCTAAAGACCTCAACCAAAACAAACAACTTCTTATGGAGCTGTTATTGAAGCCATGTTTGTAAGTCTTGGCTCTGGCTAAGTTCTGTTAGTTACTTTTATGGCTGCAGATTTTCATCAGGAGAGCAGGCTCCTGTTCATTTAGTATTGGAATTTATACTTGTCAAAAGGATTTTTGCCAACATTCATAAGCAGAACCTTTGACTAGACTTTGGGGGGGGGGAGGGGGCGGGGCAGGGGAGGAAGGAGGTACAATTGCTATGGTCTGATGCCCAGCACTGCTTGCGTGCAGAAGATGAAGTGGGAGAAACTGAGAAAAATACATCTTCACATTCAAATGGAAGTGTAGAAAGCAGAAAGTAAATCAGCAAAGCTACCTAAAAGAACTGATATTTAGCTTTTTTAGCATAGCTTTAACTGAGGTCTGAAACAAATATTGCTTTGACTGCTATTTTGTATGAAGCTATGGAAAATTGTTCTCTGAATCATTACTACCTCAGAAGTTCTTCTTTGAAGGTGGAGGATGCCCAGTTCTGGGGAATTCTCTATGCCATATTTTATCCTCAGATTCCTAAATCAAAGTCCTTGGTGATGCGTAGGACTTGAGGGGATTGGTGTTACACACTGGTACCTTCCCAAATTTCCCAAATGGGTCACTCAAGTGGTGCACTACCTCTTGGTCCACAAGTTTGCTGTTGGGGAAATTCCCTCTTAGGACTATTTATCAAAAGGCTAATTGTGTAAACTTTACTACTTTACATTTAGGCGATAATGATCAGGTCTCTTGCTATGAAATTGCAGCTTTCTTCAGTCTTATAAGAAAGCTTTGCCTCTTCAATATCTGGCTGATTTCTTTCCTAACTTCGGTGACATGTTTAGCTATTGAAGGGTCTTCAATGTGTTACCTTTGTAGAAGCTTGCAATACTGCAGTCTTTTCATGTTTCCCATTTAAAGCAGTACTTTTGTATTTTTTTTTTTTTAAGGCCATCTCCACTGGAATCAGATATCTTTTGTATTTTTCTCATCTATGAAAGGATTCTGATACTTTGTACAATTGTATAGTACTGCGACCTCTAATCAGTAGCACTTGAATGGCTGTTAAATATCATGCTACACTTAATTCTGTGTTAGGACTCCTAGATAGAAATAACATGATTTTCAGACATGGTGAGCAAACACATCTGGGCTGAAAGAGAAGCTAATTAATACCTAGGAAATCAAACTACTTAAGTTTAAGTGACTATTTTGACTACAGGAATCTGGATCTTGGGAAAGAATATGAAGTATTACTCTGTGCAGGACCTGTCAGTATTTGAACTTGAATGTGCCTAAATGTAGAACTAGGTATGTAAGCTTCCATATCTGAATTTGGAGAGAGCTTCAAATTTAGAAAATGTTCTAACCTCTCATCTTGTTCAACTTCGGCACAGCCAAAGCATCTCAGAGAGGGCATCTAAAATTATTAAATACTTTGAAATTTTTGGCATTAGAATTTAGACTCTGCTACCCATTTTCTCTTTATTTGGAAGCAGCCACTTAGCACACAGGCAGGAAAGATACAAATAGAGACATCTTCAAGGAATCTGCTGTGGGAATTCATGTTGATATCTAATGTACTCAGAATTTTTGCTGAAATTTGTGAAGAGAGCATGCTCTTAACATATGTTTCATGTTAGAGAATGAAGCAGCCTTTTTGCAGTCTGACTCAGCCTTGTTTGCTTTGCAGGCTTTGACTATACATGAGGACATACATGTAGACTGAGCTTTTGATGTAACAGTAAAAATTATATGCATTTGATGCATAATTTCTTATGTGAATCAATGATTAGTGCTATTAAGCTCCTTCTGTGGAATTTCTTAAAGACTGCTTGAACCCTGTGAGATTTTATTCTCTCTTTTCTCCAAGCCTTCCTGATTTCATTTTAGAACAAATAACTTCTCTACCTGCCTCACACCCCATCAGTCCTAAAAAACAAACTGTCAGCTTTAGAAATGCTGTGAACAGAGGGACATTAAGTGGCATTTTTCTTATAATCTTGTCTTTGGGAAGTAAGATTTGAATGAAGAGGTGATAATCAGAAGCAGCTGGAAAATACATCTGTAAAGAAATTAATGGAAAATAGAGCACTTACAGTTCTGTTAAAATAACAAAAATTCTCAGTGTGTCTGTGTAAGGAATACATTGGAGGCAAAGCTGATCTCTTACAATCTAGTAACAATCCCAGGAGGAGTGTTTTCAGCTCTAGTTGCAATGCTGCATGGCTTTTGAAACGTTGTTTTAGAGTGTATCTGAGAAATTACCATCATTATACGGAATCTAGAAAAGGTGAATATCGTTCTTTGGTCTTAACTGGGTTTCATGTGCCCCGGGAGATGGGTAGTTCTTAGGTCTCTGTAAATCTGTAGGCAGGGTGTTTGGCATTCAGTTCATAGGAGATTGGTCAGTGAGCTGCTGTGCCCAATCCCTTGCAGTTGTTTCTCCAATGTGTTATTCTGGTGTTTCCTTTCCTGTCCTGGAAAGGCTTGAGGCATTGATGCAGAGCAAGCTGTACCTTCACCTCACATTGGCCAGGTATTCCTCTTAAGCTGGGAGACAATTTCTATGCATAGATAAAGTAGTTCTGTGTTTGCTGCATAGTGCTTCATATGGACTGTACAGGGTCCATGGGGTGTGAAGTGAATCACCATCTACCTGTTTGCATATGTATGCATATTTATTCTGCAGGTAGTTCCTGAAGGTAGTGTTTGCTGTGAAGTAACACAAGTAACTGAGAGGTTATGGCTAAAATTCCAGGCTGTGGGATGTATAAGAAATAACAGTTTGTGGGGGCAAATCAATGCCAGTGGTATTCTGCAAGTAGAGTCCATCTTTATTGTCCTTACTTGGATGTAGAAGTTGCAGTTGTTAGCATCATGGGAACAGTCCTGTAGAGTGAAGGCTTTCTAGTTATCCTCTTTCCAGTTACTGTTTTTAAAGGTGAAGAATCTCTGGCCAAAATGCTCCTTATACAGAGAAAAATAGGTCATCTGCTGAGGGGTTACATCTGTCACTGAAGAATGCCACATGCCTAGCAAAGGTTTTCTCTTCATCCCCCAAAATGTCCAAGACACTTCCCTCCTTGCATTTAAGGTACAGGAATGACATTAACCAATAAAATATCCCCCTCCTTGTCATTAAGAGCATTGCTTCATGGCCTCTTTTATAAATCAGTAGCAAAGGATATTGAAGAAGGTTCTCTCTGAGATCTTAATTAATCCAAGCAGAAGTATGTCTGTGATGTGAGTTAGGATTAGAAATTAACTCTAAAAATGAAACAACCAATGCAAAATTGTTGTACACCAGCCTATAAAATGATTCAGTCAATGAGTTCCTATATGTTCCTTGAAATAACTGGCCAATGTGGTCTTTTTCAGAGGAGGTAGTAAAGACTGAATGAGTAATTTTATGACTTAAAGTGAATTGATGATGGTGTGAAGAGGCTGACCAGTCTGGTTTTTCACTGAGCCAGAGCCTAGCACATTAATGTGGCTTTATAAAAAGATCCTCTTTTTACTTTTTGAGTTGTGCCTTGAATATAGAAGCTTGTGACTGGTATGAGAGGTTCAGTCAAGCTCTGAGGGAGGGAAAGAACCCAGGAAAAAGGTGTAAGAGCATCTGTGTGGGCATCATAGAAGAGAGAAGAGTTGGCGAAATGACAGGCTTCCATGTCAGAAAGTGAACTTCTTCCCTACGCACGCCTGTGGGAGTGGGCGTAGAGGGGAGGCTGACTGCCTGATTTGCTTCTGGAAGTCTTCCATGTTTTCAGCAGAGTGAAAAGAAGATTATTTTTATTACTATTAAAAAGTGCCTCTGCTCTTACAGTGCCTGCAAGTGAGTATTACAATGCTGTTCAGTGGAAGGTTAGCTGAAAGTCAGACAATATGTTGAGTCTGATGCCTTGGGAGGCCTCAATCTGCATTTCACCTTTGTGATCTCAAAACTGAGTACAAGGGATTGGGAGGTTCCCTGGATTGGTAATGGGATACAGGAGGCCCTCATGCAGGGCAGGAAGGCTCTTTGGAGCACTGTCAAAGGAGAAAGTGAAGGCTATGAGGACTACAAGTAAGGCAGGAGGCAAGAAAAAGCATGTAAGAAGATGAAGAATAGTCCTGAGGAAAGGAAGGTGATTAATGATTGCTTCCAAAGGCTCCAAGTATATGTGAGTGTCCCTCCTGAGTGGCCTGCCTGCTCTGAAAGATTATGGAGTAAGGGGAGATGAGGCAAAGTGGCACTGGGGTTGAAGGATAATAGTGGTGATAGAAAGGGAGTGGGTCCTGTGTATGCCAAAGTCCTTCAGGAAACTTCCTAAGTGAAATAAAATTTTGCAAGGGTTTTATAAAGTGGGGGCCTTCCCCCCCCCCCCTTTTCACTTACCTCTTAGTGCTGTTGAGGATATGTGGTCATATCTACCGCATGCCCTGATGCTAACTGGGCAAGATGTCTCATTTCAGCCAAAATAATACAGGAAGATGAGAACAATAAGATGTTCAGTGGTTAGCTGCCCTGAAGGGGCACTGAAGACAGGGGTGTTTGCCAGGAAGCTGCCATGAACATGGCTTAGATGGGCACTAGTGCTATGGTATGCTTCTTCTCTGTCCTGGATGTTCCCCTGCTAGTCAGGGAAGGCAGCTGGGACCCCTTTGTTCCTCCTGATGGCAGAAGCAGTTTTGGTGAGCCTGGTATAGTCTAAGCAATAGATGTGGTGTGTTGCCCTGCACCCTGTTGCAGGAATCAAGGGCAGGGCAGTCCCACCCACCTGGTCTGCATACCTAGTTATACCCCTTTCCCTTTCTTCACCCTCCTTTCTCCACCCCTGCAGCTCCCTCTTACCTAGGAGCTGGTTTGTGAAAGGTGGGACAAAGCCCCGCCTTGTATTGGATCCCCTCCTGAGACCTCAGTTTCATGGGACTGGAGTGTCTGGAGATGGTTAGATTAGGGAGAGGTAGCTTTCTAAGAGACATGCTGTGTATCCCTCTCATCAATGTTACCATCTCTGGTGGCATCAGCCAAAGCAGTGTGTGCGAAGTGTGACACAGAAAAATTATCTTTGCTGACCAATGTTTTCCTTGCCAGCAACACTGAAGTGAAAGGGTATTCCAGGCATCTGTGTGCTCCAAATGGTCTTTGTCATTAGCAAATGAGGATTGGATATGATCTTTAAGAAATATATTGGCATCTGTTACAGAAGAACTTAACCCTTCCAAATCAAGTCTGTATTTGGCATAAAACCTGCTTTGAAGTCCTGCAGCTAATAAAATGCAGAGGTCAAGAAAGCAAGTCTAAGAAGAATCTTCTCTGCATCGAAGAAGGAGAAAATTAAGGAAAGCCATGACCATGCTTCTGGTAGCGCTGTGTCACTTGAGAGGTTAGGGAGAAACCACAAATCCCCAGCAGGGAGCTTATTGGCTCCCCATGGGAACTTCCTTATCTAGCAGGTCAGGTCCGTGCTCATTCTTCACTATTCACATTCTTACCCCTTATGTTCCTAGTCCTGCTAGGAAATACAGTTGCCTCCAAGGCATGCAATGGTGCTTTCTGTCGCATTTGCCAGTTAGGCCTCCCAAGAACCAGTTAGATAGCAATGTCTGCAGTGAATGTATTAGGTTGATGGCATATGTCATTTATACTGCTTGAGAGTAAATGTTTGTGTTCTTTGGGTACTTCATAAATTTGTGTAATTCTTCACGTAATCCTCACAAAAAAATAGAAGAAATATATCAGAGGCTAGTCAAGGACACCATTCCTCAGCAGGAATAAAAAGAATGTGAAATTTTTAGACCAAGCTATTCTGGAGAGCTGACAAATCCAAAGAGTATTTAATAACATTTTTGAAAATGGAATCCAGTGCCCTTTAGGGTTTTTTTATTATTATTGTTCCTTTGGGGCCTTTTCTAGGTTGTGCTTTTTTTTTGTTTGTGTGATGTGTTTTGTTTGGTTTGGTTTTTTTCAGTTTTTTTTCCCCCAATCTGATAAATTGTATGGTCAAAACTCAGGGAGATGAGTTAAACTGTAAGAAGGATTAGCTCCAACTTAATTCAGAAATAACTATTCCTTAGTGATGTCAGTGTCCAAAAGAAGAAAAACTGAAATGACTCTTTGGGGACCTGCAACTATTGCTAGCCTGGTTAATTACGATTAAGTAATTACTAAAATTTCCATACAGGCTGTGACAATTTTTTGAGCACAACAGAGCATAAGACTGTAAGAAGCAACGAAGTTTACTGGAATGGAGTAGGGTCCAGATACATGACTGCACCTCCTCTGTTTATGTGTCTCAGCTCATGGCATGGGGCAAACCTGGTGGTCCCTGGCATCCTTCAATCAGAGAACTGTGTCACCAAGAGCAGGTGCATGAGGGATAGCTGGTTTGATGTCTACCAAAATGTATCTACCCCTTTTTAAGATTTGGAAGTGAACTGATATCATGACCTGCCTCTGGAGTGATGTGGCAAGTGAAATGAAGGAAGAGGTGAGGAGATGGCCCTTGTGAGTTCTGTGCCCTTCATCCTATAGCTGCTTTGGAAGAATGTGAAGAGGAGGCACAAGCTATTGTGAGATTTGTATTACAGCAAAGGTAGGCATCTTGCTCCCCCTGTCTTTCCATCTTCCTGCCCCAAGCTCCTGCAGCATATTTCTGGTGTGCACATCATTCCTGCGTCATAACTGTCATTTGTTTTTTCACACTAATTCATCCTGTTTCACAGTGGCAGGCAGGCCTAGCAGTAAAATAAAGCAATGGTTTATTAAATCAAAGCCTCAGACAAAGGTATTATTGTTTAGAGAACTGATGACTATAAGCAGAGCAAACTGTATGTGGTTATAGCCTTCATTTAAAAGGAGGTGCTTCCCTAGCTGTCTCAGTACATCTCTCTCAAAGGCCCTGTAGCATATGCTAACTTGAGGTGGGTAACCTGATCTCTTCCCACATCAAGATAAATTCCTCAAGGTCTGGGGGAATTCATTTTCTCTTGTAATGTTTCTGGTCTTATTTTTAATAAGACTAACAGGCCAGTAGCAAAGCATTTTGCCAAGACCTGCTGTTCCTACAGTCAGTCTCTGGATCACCCTCTCCCTGGTATGAGGAAAGGTTTTAGAAGAGAGCATTGGTAGCATCATGTTATACTCCTGCATTCACCTGTGTATGCATTGTCTCCTGTGCGCTTCTGGGGGCAAATGGCATCATTTCCACATGCTCTGTGCAGTGTAAGAGGCCAGGATGGCCAGGGAGGCTTCCCTGAGAGATCTGACTGTAGCAATGATGGTGTCTGCAAACTGATGGAGGGTAACACCTCTGAGGAAGGAGGAGTCATTGTCTTCCTCACATCTGACTCACCCAACAGCCATTGCAAACTCACCTTCCCTATCCCATGTTAGTGAGGGAATACCCACCATTCCTGTCACTACCACCTGGAAGGGTTGAGCAACTGAAGGAGACAAAAGCTGATAATTTCTCTGTATCACGTGGCCACCACAAACAGAGCTGGGACCCATCCATCCATTGTACCTAGTCAGAACTTGTGATGGCTCCTGCTGCCAGCCTTCATTGCATTGCCTGTAGGCTGACATCCAGGAGAAATTGTGTAGGAATATTTGCAACATGAGTGGAAGAGAGAGGTTTGCTGGGTGTGGTGAGGGAAGTGCATGCAACAGGTGTCTGATTTTGAAGGGGGATGAGGATGCATTGTGCAAGCGAAGTGAGAAATGTTAAGGTCAGTAGTGTGGCCTTCCATGACCATTAGTAGTGACATGCTGGAATCTGGCTAGAAACTGTTTTCAGGAGAGCATGATTGAAACCTAGAGTTACTCAGCATGAGCAAAAGTTCCAAGTACTGTATCAGTAGCTGCTTGGTATTGGGAGAGCAAAGCTGACTTTTGTAAATACAGTTATAGCCTGTGTCTCTTTAACAGACACTGAAGTATTGAAGGAGGAAGATGTAAAGCCTGTTTAGAACCTGAAGTTCAATAAACTACCAGAACTAAAAAGTACCAGTATACATCTAAGGCTTTTGTAGTGTGGAATCACAAAACTAATTAACTCTGGACTTCACCCCAACACTGGTGAAATCCAGAGAAGTCTCAGCGTGCTTCTTCAGGTGGAGGATGACATACCAAGTGCGTAATAAATAAAATTCTTGATTTCTTTAAGGGAACAGACAGCTTTATGAATGACTTCTATATTTGAGCAAGTTCTGACTAGCTGTTTGTAGAGAGAGGAAGTTGTTCTTGTAGTGCCTGTTATTGACTGCTTGCTGAGGTACTTCAGAGCATAACTGGGGAGAGGAAAGGCCAGTGTAGGGTCCTGGAGAACTAGTTCCTGGCTATGTGCCTCCATTTTTTAAGATCTTTTCAGTTTAGCCCTTTGTAAGAAAATTTCAAAGCAAATACAGAGCTACTAGGCAAAGAGCATTTATCCTGCACCATTGAGGTAAGATTTGAAAGTGTAGGTGTTTGCCATGCCAAAAAAAGAGGCATGCTCTGAAGCCATAGAATAAGCAAATGATGACTGACAGCAACTCAGAGCAAAGATAAGAGGGGACTCATAGTTAGGAGAAGTTGGTACTTGAACCAAAAGCATTGTAGAGATTTGAAAGGTTTAGAAGAGGGATTGGAAAATAAATTGGGAACTGGCCTGAAGACCTATGAAAATGGTGGGAAGACTTCCCATTGGCTTCAGGTAAAAACATGAGTGTAGAGGATGAATGGCACCTGAAGGGCTGCAAACACCAATGCAGATGGGAAGAGGAGAAGGCGGGTGAAGGGCAATGAAGGTACAAAGAGACCTGGGTGATTTCATATGAGCTGAAAACCCCACAAAGGTCTAAAGGTTTCCATGAATTCTCATGGGCTTCCTTCTTTCAGACACTCTCAGCTTCTTATGGCCAACCTGATGGGGGTACTTGGGGAAACCCGAATAACCACTGGAGTTGCTAGGGCGCTCAGTTGTGGTAAATGGGGGATTTAAATTCAGCTAGAAAAGGTGTACACCTACATAGTATAGAAATGAGGGCAGGCTGGAATATGTGAAATGTTTTAGTCTCATTCAGTGGCAGCAACTGGAAAAGATGTGATAAAAGCAGTCACAGAAGGAGGCAGGATCAGTGTAGAAGAGATTTTAAAGAAGAAAGGTTACAGGAGATAGACCTGAGGCTTTCTGAACTCTGAAGGAGATCAGTATCTAAAAATACGTATTAAAAAATAAAAACCCAAAAAGAACAAAAAACCCCAACTAAACAACAACAAAAAAAGCCAAACAAAACCTGTGAAGGGAATAGTGAAACATGTTCATTTCCTCCTGTTTTTCCTGTTGAATGAAGAAAAAAAAAATGACGTACACCATACTGAAAAGCTGGTATAGTAAATGTAGAGCTAATCAAAGGATACGCTTCCTTTCCCAACACCTCATCAGCTGCTGCAGCCCGCAGTCACAAAAGGTGGAGACAACTGGAATAAATGTTGTGGATTTATTGTTGAAAGACTGGCAGCTCTGTGGCAGAATGTAACATTTTTATTGTAGCACTTGAAGAACTAAGTGGTGGTGTTGCTTAGAAGAAGGTACTGGGTAGTAGCTCCTGCAGAGCCCATGCACAGCCCTGAACAATTAGCTGGCTACTTACCTCTTCCCATTTGTCACTCCTGGTCACACGCATCATTTCTCTCACGCTTTTAGAGATAGCTTCAGCAACGCTGGCACGGCAGCCTCAGTGGACCACTCATCTAATCTGCTGTGGCAGTTCTTATTCTATGTAGGCCACTGCAGAGCAAATTAAATTGTTGGTGTCTTCATCCTCTCCTGAAAATGGCTGCTTTCTTTGGTCCCGCTTTAATTAAAGTAGCATCCACTGCTTTTAACCACATAGGTTTGTCACTCATCTTTGGCCTTGCAGTGAGTCTGGTAGCTGTTTTCTCGCAAATGGCAAGCGTGTTTTCAAGGCCATGGCTTTAAATTGCTGTTCTGGAAAAAAAAAAAAATCCTCTCGCCCTTGACATGAAAATAACAATGTGAACAATGGGAGCAGGCTGGAGCCAGCCTGACGCTGGAGCTTGCCACGTGGAAGGAGGTTGAGGAGGAAAAAAAAACCTCACACGCTGTGGAGGGAGGATGTTCGGCAGACTATTTGCATCAGAGTTGGAGAACCCACACAATAAAAATGAAAGTGCAGAGTGCAGGCCAGCTGCCTGTGATAAGATCATATTGTTGGAAAGGGGAGAAACAGACTGTCTCCACACTAGCTGGGCAGGCAGCAAAAGTACACCATGAAACAAATGGTGAGATTGCACATGCAGCCCTTCTTCCTTGGGTGCTGACGTATCGAGTGATTTTGATTGATTTTGTGTGTCACGGTATGCCACAGCCAACCTGGGAGAATTACAGCAGATGGTAGAGTGTGCAGGGGAATTGCACAGTGTGGATGTGGAGAGGAGCTAAAATCAATCATTTTTAACAAGTAAATGCAACTTTGTTCAGTTCCCCAGCAGCAGTAGGGCCGTAACTGATGTGATGGCTTTATTGCAGCTGTTTGTGGGTGCATTTGGCCTCGAATGGGCAGGACAGAAGGCTCTGCTGTGGCTCAAACAGAGCTCTCATTTGTTCTCTCTGCAGCTCTAGGATTCGGTTCCTTGCATCTGTGGCAAATCATCTTATTTACCACCTCCAGTGACCAATTCAAATGTCTACAGAAATGACAGTTTCAGAAATTCACAGATGCTATTAGAGATAATATCCTAGCTGGGTTTTTTTATCATCTATTTAACATATGCTGTGATAAAACTACAGTGTTGGGTTCAGTGTTTCTCACCTAATTTTTAACTCTTGTTGCTTTTAATGAAAATTTAATGGTCTAGTGTGTGGCATCCCTGCCCATGGCAGGGGGGTTAGAGCTAGATGGTCTTTAAGGTCCCTTCCAACCTGGGCTATTCTATGAATTCATTCTATGAATTCTATGACACATCCTTTACCTTCTGCCTGTGTTCTAAATGTTCACATAAAAATTTTATTCTTTTGATTTAAGATAAAATATCTACTAAAACAAGGCCTTCTTTGTTCATGTTGATGAGAAACAAGGCCATCAAGCTAGCTCAGGATTGTCTAGCATCTTGTATTGCTGCTCAGTGTTGTTGGTTTAATTTTATGCTGTGTGGATGACTTTCTGGGCCTTCTACACAACTTCTGCGCTCAGTGATAAAAAAATTTAAAAATGCCTGTGTTATTACCAGGGAAACTTGGAGTGTTCATTGCAGTGCCTGCCAGCCATTTCTCTCCACCCTCATGCACACAGGTGCTAGCATTTAACAGTGCTTTCACTTCCAGTGCTCTCACCTGCTTTGTCCTCCAGGGCTGCTTCTTGCCTGCTACAAATTCACAGCTTCTAAAAGCTGTTAGGGAGAGTTTTTAGGATGAAGTGTCTGAAGCCCATGGCACCAGCTGTATGTCTCCTCTGATGTAAAGCATGGACAAAACCTTCTCTGCACTCACCCTTGAGCATAAAGAATACCTGATGTAGGAAGACCCAGATTAAACTGGGGCATCTGGGGAACTTCATCATGGAGTATGGTGAGTTGTGGTTGCTTCTCCTAGCAAAACATTGCTAAGATAGCCCACAAATGAGGTATTCTTCTGCGTCCTTTGTGACCCCTTTGATGGCCATGACAAAAGAGAATACTTTTGTCTGTAACAGGACACCAGGCTGTGCCCCATTATGGGAATGTTCTCCCAGTATAAATGTGCATATCTAGAGGTAAATTTCACACATTCCAGCATGGCTTCATCAAGTTAGTTGGCTCATACCTTTTGTACCACTATGTGAAGATATTCCCAGTGTTCTTTCCTCTGTGGTTACCCTTTTAAATAAAGAGGTCCCATTTTAAAAGCTTTTTTTCTGGCCATCAAAGACATTTATTAGACTGGCCCTGCAGTTTAGCTCCACAGATTCTGGTAGTGGTTCTGTGAAGCTGTAGAGGTTTGTGAATGCATCGGGTCAGGATTTTCACAGGAACCATATGCATGGCATACAAGGGCACATATGTGTGGATTGGCCCTCTTTAGCAGAACTGTTTAAAAATCACTTTCCTGTGCTCAGAATGAAATGCAAGATGCATTTATCTGAGTGGCAGTGCTGATCCTATGCTCATGTTTAGTTTCATTTTTTATTACTATTATTTTATTATTTTGTGAGCTGTTGAGTTATTATTGATGCACACCGATGAGTGAATGTATTTCTGAGAGAGCTCACTTGGCCTAATGGGTATAAGCCTGCAAGTATGGTGACTAGAAGAGAGATCATGAAGTCAAGCATCAGATTTCTATGCATTCAGTGTAAAAATGTGAGCAAATTATTTAACCTTTTTGTGTCTTTATAATTCCTTCTCTTTAAAATGGAGTTTGTGGAATTTGGTTCTGGAAGGATCTTTTCCTTTTTGGATAACGATACATGTAGAAATTTCTTCACAGTGAGGGTGCCAGAGCACTGGCACAGACTGCCCAGAGAGGTGGTGGAGTCTCCTTCTATGGAGGTATTCAAAACCCGTCTGGATGCTCTTCTGTGTGACCTGGTCTAGGGAATCCTACTGTGGCAGGGGGGTTGGACTAGATGATCTTACGAGGTCCCTTCCAACTCCTAATATTCTGTGATTCTATGATTATAGAAGGAAAGAGCACCTCTTCAGATTCTTGTGAGCCCAACTCTGCCAGGTCAGCCTTTGCTCAGTAAGACTGACATTCTTTGTCAATTATACTGGCGTTAGGGATAAAAAGAGCCCTAACTACTCTGTGGGTAATGGGTGGGAATCATGGCCTGCAGATTAATTGGGATGTTTTCCTCTGCTTACTGACACTTTAATTTAAGTAGGTACATCCTGAAACTGTGTTTCCTGGTGTTTTAGCAAAAATAACCTCTCTAGAAAGTTGACTGTTTGGGGGTTTTGTTTCTAGCTGTGTTTTTTTAAAAAATGGGCTTTCATGGAAGGTATACCTGTACAGATTTTTCTGACCTATGCACAGTAGTAGGTGACAGTCCCTGCTATTCTGTAGGATAGTCTTAAAGAAAAATAGTAGAAACATGCATCATGAACTATAAAATAGTGTAAGTTCTCAGTAAAGTCTTTTTCTCTCTCCTAAAGGGAGACTTTTCTGTAATCCTTTTCTATATATACATGGATTTATTTTTCTTTTCTTTTTTTTATTAAAAGAATTGTGTTTTAAGAACTGCTCAATCCATAGGGCTTAAGCAAAGAATTAATATCTGAGTGGTCATCATAATGTAATTTTTAGGCTGAAAATCCTTCTGGTATGGGATGCTTGTAGCCTAAAAGCTTTCTGCTATGTAAGGAAATGGGTTTTACTTAACTTTCTTAACCATGGTCTATGTGCATAAGAGAGGAACTGTCATGGCATGACAATATGCCGTGCACGACAATATTCTGAAGAGTGCGTTCAGACAGACCTCACACACACACACACACACACACAAAAGACGTGCAGCGAGTGGTCAAGTTTAATATAAAAGAAAATAAAAATAGGCCAAGCAAAAGTACAAAAGTCACAGGTGGAGACTATATACAAGAAGATGGCTAGCACCGCACTATTGTTAGCAAGCATCTTTTATACCTTTACAGAAAGAATAATGACCAATTAGCAAGTGACACTTACATATACAAATTATACTAACCAATTAAGAAGCAACACTTACTAGTAAAAACAACTACCATAAATGGGGATAAAACAGTGTACTTCAAAGAAATGTGAATGTGATAAGACTGGTGCTGTGTGGTGTGGGAAGGATAAGATGTTAAGGCTATGTGGGCTATCAAGGCCTCTGTGCGCAGCTGCAAAGGCTCCTTCTAGGTGACTCCCACCTTCTCTCCCAGGCTATCTAACTGCTTTCTCGTGAGAAACTGACTTTGGCCTTGTCCAGCTTCCCCTCTGCTAGGCCTTAGATCCTACAGCCCACAATAGCATGCCACAAGGAGCATCCAAATTCAAACTGAAAACAGAAACTTTCTAACTGCATTAATCATGGCTGGAACAGGGTCTTAAAAAGACATGTTTTCTCCACTCTTGTGAGAAAAGCCCCTTTCATTTCATTTCAGCAAGAACATAATTTGGACAATACGGAGTAGCCTAAAGCCACTTTAAGTTCTCTTATACTGATGTTACTTTGTGGTCTTTTGTGGAGGCCCTTGTCATTTTGGCTGATATAAAGGAGAGATCAATTAGTCTCTGTGTACTTTGCTGACTGGGAGGAGACAAAATTAAATGTTAGTGTTGCCTCTTCCTTCCTGTCCCAATTTCCCTCTGTTATCCTGTTAAGCTATTCAGAAGATCTCCTTTTCTTTGGTTCTCTTCTCATACTCATTTTATAGTCTTTGCACTACCTCCTTTTAATAGTTCAGATACCATTGTAAAGGGCCTGTTAGAAACACCTAAGTTTGCCAACTGTATCATTTGAACTTACCTGGGTTTCTATTTAATCTCTGCTCGTGTTATGTCATGATGAAGAATAATATGAGAGAAGATGATATGTCTCTTGTTCAGTAGCATCAACCTCTTCCTTCATTATTCTCTCTATTGTAGAATGAAACAAGGATAACAAAGTTTAGATCTTGTCTCTTTTGATTGCTTAATTAATTTTATAGCTGTGTATTTGTAACATCTCTGGGAGAAACTCTGACCCAGTTCTTGTCCACATGGGCAGAATATTGAATATTCTTACAGATGCACTTCCTTTATAATGGGATTTTTTGTTCTTGTAATTCATTTTATTGTCTGTTAAGTTCTTTGTGAGCAGGATGACATTAAGGATCACAGCCAGCAGGTACAATGGAGAATCGTGAATACGGTGCAATGTGGTTCACTGTCAAGCAGTAGACAAGTTTTAGAGATATTCTGTCTTAGGGCCACATGTTTGTTCCTCAAGTACCTGTAATCACATCCTAGAGGAAAACTGTTTTAGTAGACATGTTAAAATAGTGAGTTCCATTTCGAAGCACATTAGGAGCTATATAGCTGCATTTGTGTTTTTTAATGCAAGACATACATTTCAGACATCTAAGGTTGCCCCCTGACATTAACAAATCATTAACATAATGGCTATGAAACATTTTCAATTTATTCTTATTTTCACATTGGTGAGCATCTTTTATGCAATTACTAAACATATGATGTGCCTTCTTGGACTTAAAACAGTTGAGCAAAATTTCAAGGCAAGGCAAGCTGTACTAGTGAGGACAAGCAAATGATAGTTTGAGTAGTGGATCTGTGCCACTGTCCTGCATGTCAGCAGAGTATGCAAAATCCTGTATTGCTGCACCCCTCGGTGCGTATATATTTGGGGGAAGTGGGATGGTGTCAAGAAATGAAGGAAATAAGACAGAACCTCAAATAGATGCTATTTACTTGGAAAACAAAGTACTGTCTGAAGGAGTGGGGTCCGTGAGCCCAGTGCTTAGTCATTCTATGCTCCCTCTGCTTGTCTGCCTCTGTGAGGGTTCCTTTTGGCTTTGTGTGTGGTTGTTTGGTTTGGTTTGGGTTTTTTTCCCATCAGTGTTTCTGGCCATACATCCTCCTTCTACAGGAATAGTCACTGAAAGATCTTTTTTCTTATTTCACATGTATAGCATGTACCTTTGTTTATGGGGTAATCTGTGTCCATGTTTGAGGAGGAGTTGCTTTTGTTTCTGATACTTTGTTCCACAGATAAGGCGAACTATGTTGGGGTTTTAAATGTTTTTTTCCTACGTGCCGGGTTGCTGTTAGACTCATCACATTTCAAAGAGATTTAATACAGTTCATTACAGCATTAAGTAATTACTTATCTATTGCTGCAATAAATAAACTGATCATAGTGATGCTTTTAAAGAGTATGTGTTGATAATGCAGGAGATATGGATATTTCAGAAATACCACTTTATGCTGCTTTTCTCACTATTTTTAATGGGTAGTTTCTGTCCTCATTTGTAGCCTCCATGGATCCCTCCTTATTTTCCCATTAATGCGTTCATTGCTTCCTTGCTGGTTGTGTCTTTGTAGTAGTATGCCTATATGAAAGGTATTTCTGTTTGCCAGCACCCTCTGTACATATTACAGCTTGGTTTTCCTACCATGTCTTGTTAGTAACACCAAGGGGTCTTTTAGGCTGTTAGGTATGATAAGACTATTACTGAAGAATTCATTTCATGCTTTCCCTGTATACACGTTATGTGGTTGCTGTTGGAAACATTTGAAATAGCTTAATCTTTATTGTGTGTTTCATTGTTTTTGATGCAGTCTCTGTTCAGAGAAAAGGATCAAGATATCTAAATGTCAACTAAGTGTCTGGGGTTCAGTCAGAAAGAAGGACAAAATGTCACCAAAATTACAGCACACTTCCCCCCACCCCACCCGGCTGCTGTGAGGAAAAAAGTGTTAGATGGTTCATCTGCCCTGTGCAGTGAACAAACATGGGCTTTTCTATCTGGTGTCTGTCTTGAATCAGACACTAACCAGATGTAGACTATCACTGTTTCAGCAGGCTGTAAAACAAAAGGAAAGAAAAAGACCTCAGTGGAAGTGGAAACGTTTTGCTGGTCATATTAAACTCAGTGTCAACATGTAATGATGCCATACTATAACTCTGGGCATAACGTTTCCTCTCCACTTCAAAAAAACCCCAAAAAAGTGCTTGTGGGGTTGATTTTGCTCTCCTGTTGCAGCTGTGATCACTGAAGCATAGAAAACTGAAATGACTAGTCCAAAATCAGTGCTAGGAACAAAGCACAACGTGGTCTGATGTTACAAATATTAGAGTTTCTAAAGGAGAGTTTACCCAAGCTGAGAATGTTTCTTGTGTTGTTGATACATGTGTTGTCATTTTGTTTGCTTTATCTAAGATAACTATTTTTAACATTGTAACAAGCACAACATAAGGTCAGAGTTAAACCCTGATTGTGCTGACATAAATGAGATTTTTGTCATTGACTTTTAAGATAGGCTGAAATTTCCCTGTTGTAGTCTGTATACACTTTAATGATGTTCAAACCAGGCTGAAGATAATTTATTGCTCGAAAAAACTGTGTGGCCTATCTCACAATTTTTATTTTTCACAGAGGTGATCCTAACCAGACCTGCAGTCACAGTACTGACATTGTGCAGGAGGAAACCTAGTAGTACAGCACTTGGCAATTTACAAAGTAATTTGGCATATTTGTTTAACAGCATGTTTGTCAAATTATTGGATTTTTTTCCCCCCTTGTTTATTTTCTTTGTTATTATTATCTTGGTGATGGGTTTTGGGCTGAGTGTAGTTTTGCTGGAGTATTTCGTCTGTTGTTCACACCTGCTACATAAATCCTTGGCATTAAGCTATTTTCTCAGTTGTGGAGAGATGTTGGTTTGGACTATCTGGATTTTAGTTTCCTTTTTTTTCACCTTATTCCTGTTATTGTTAGAATAACATTCACTAATCAGCCTTAGCTAGTATCCTGTGATAGATGGGAACTATCCTACCTTAGAGAGGAATAAGGGATTGGGGAGAGGCAGGACATTTGGTGCCAAAGTTTCTGTTTGCTTATCAGTGGCACTTTGGTGGCAGCAATGCAGTCAGTGCAGTTTTATTTGTGGTACTGCTGGTCTTCTGGAAGTAAAGGACAGTAATGATTCTGGGAGAAAGCTTCAATGCCTTTTCTGTTGTCTTGGCTGGTTTTGGCTATATGTAAATCATGTCATACATGTGACTTGAATAACTTATTTAAAGGTCTCTAAACAAGTACAGAGCCAGAAACCTAGTCCCGTTGAACATGCAGAAGTTTCTGAGGACAGCAGTGACATCAGGCAATAAGATGTAGAGAGTAAAGATCCTAGACTTAGGCCCTGAGACTGAAGCGTATTCTGACCTGAAGCCACCCTCTGGTGTCTGGGTTGCAGCTGGTGTGCAGCAATGCTTAAATCAGTGTTGGTCTTAATGCAATAGAGAAGTAGAAAAAGTCCATACAGAAAGTGGGGAACAACACAGGGTTTTGGTTTGTGCAACATCTTTAAGTAAGTTTTGGCATGGCTATTGGGAGGACCTGAACTACTCAGTCTTGGAGCAATACTCATTCTGAGTAATGAGGTATGGCCCATCCCAGAGACCTTTGCACAATATTTTATGACCCAGTTAGCTTAAACATTTAGGTAACAGGGAGGGGGTTATCCTCCAATAAGAGAGTAAGTGAGAGTACAGACAACTTCTCATCTTCAGAGGTCCTTGATGGTATTACGAGTGTCCCGACTGCTGCAGGGCTGGGGCTGAACATGCCGTGTGATTTTGCAGAGGAACAAAACTCCTCCTTCAAGCTTGCAAGCCAGACAGTGCACCAACCAAAAGTCATTTCACTCCTGGTAGTGTCAGAGGTAGCAGAGGTCAGTCCAGGGTCAGTTAAGGTTGTCTGCTGTTCTCAGTGCCAAAGAATTTTGGAATTACTGCAGTGATAATATGATTAATGTTTCTATCACAGGGTGGTGGCAAACAATTTACATTGTTTATTTGGTGTCTGAAGATGGATTCGGCTGAGCTGGTCTTTCCAGTACCCTGAAAAGTGTTTCATAAGTACAGACATAGTCTTTCAGGTCCCACTGTTCAGTTTTGGCTAATTGTCCTGGCTGTACTGTTTCCAAAAAGGCTTAGACATGTCTGAACAGCACTATCAATGGAGAACAGAGTCCAAATTCAGTAGGAGTAGAGCATTCACAATCTTACTGTCTAGCCACTACCATGGTTTCTCTCAAATCATTATTTTGTTTGTTGATTTGATTCCACTTGAAAAAAATACCACACAATGTTCCTCAAGATAGGCTTATTTGGGCTGACAAACCTACAAGTCAGACTGTGTCTGTGTTGGCCACTAGCTCTGTTCAGAGGGCAGATCTGAAGCCCACCATGTTTATATGTTCAGTACAATTAGATCCGATAACTTGGTGGTGTTTCATCTGTGCAAGCTTCTTCCCATGCATTATAAATATTTTCAAGAAGCATGTAACTGAAGAAGCTTAGGATTGACTGAAACAGGCAGTGGTTATTGAACAATTGCACATCTGTACTGTTGCCCTCTTAAATCACCTCCTCCACTGGTTTGAAGTTTGAGAGATGTGGATTGACTCCTTTGTCAGAAGGTACACACACAGAAAATAATGAGTATTTGTCCACAGATGGCATTATGCTGTATTTACAGACAAACTAAGACTATGTGCTTTGTCATAATCTTTTGGCATGGCATTCTAAGGCAAGAATGTATCTGAGCACTATACTCCTCCTACCTTGTTTTCCTTTGCTATTTCAGCTGACCAAGGTCATCTTTGCTTCCTGCTGCAGGCTGCGTCTTAGCCGTTGCCCAATACAGATCAGGTATCCACCAGGTGGGAGGATCTCTGAATGTATGAAGCTGAGGGAAGGCATAACTGGTTTCTGGATATTATTGTTCTTACATATATATACCATTATAACCATTGCTTGTTTTTTTCATGATGCACTGTCTTTGTGTATGGTTGTCCTTGACAAATTGGCTGTGACAGGCAAGGTGAAATCTAAGCTGACACTATAGTTTTAAAACTAATATATTTATCTTGAAACTGGAAATAACTGAATGATCTATATCTTAATTATTCTTGTTATAAAAACAATTTAATGAGGTGGGGTTTTTTTTAATGGGGGTTGATTTTCCTTTTTTCACTTTATCTTCTGATTTGGAAACTTTAGGCTATTATAAATTTTAAATAAAACTGATGATAAAAAAACTAATGTAGCTTTTATTTAAGTTTATATAAATGAAAACTGAGTGTCCTAAACTGTTTCTTTCAAACAAGAACCTAGTGAATTTTTCCAAGAGGCTAAATATCATGAGACTCAAGTTGCAATAAAATGAGAATGGGAGAAGTGGGGGAATTTAGTAATACCCTAGATACTGTTTAATTCAAAACCACACTGTAATAAAGCAAGCTTTTCCAAACTGCAGAGAATTTGATCTGACAGATCAAACAGATGTGTAGGTCAGTATAGATACCAGATACACATATATAGGTAATATAGATGATATTAAAATAATTTCTTATACTGAAAAAAAAGAACCCATCGTTATAAAATCATTTAATGCTTTAACCTTATGTTAATCTAATTTGATGTTATTTCATGTGCAGATTAACACTGTATAATTAATATCTCACTTAAAAAGAATTATCTTGAGTTTGAGTAAATTTTAGTGATTTAGTCTTGAAAATGTATTATGCAGAAATTGGTAAGGAGCACACACAGTTTGAGAAGAGACTATAATTCCTGCCTCTGCTTTTATTTTGTTGTGTTTTGTTGTGAAAGGGTAAGCAAGTCTGATGAGTTCAGACATTGGAACAAAAGACTTTCTGCTAATCTTTAGTTAGGAGAAATCACCAGTGTTGGTTTTGAATCTGTTTTTAATAAGCAGAAATGGTGATGACAGCTTTGTTTGGTTTTTAAGATTGTCAGTCTGTTTCAGATGTTTTTTATGCTTCGGCTAAAGGCAAAGGGGAGCATTGCTGGGGTGGGCTTTGACCCCCCCCCCCCCAGGGCTGACGGAGTCTGGAACACCCTGGTTCCAGCCCCGCCTGCAGTGAGGTGAACTCGGGAGCTCCTGCAGTCCTTTCAGGAACAGCTTGTGTAACTTTAGACATGCCAGCAACGTGCTACGCTGCGATATTGTCTCTTGCCTGCTTGATGGTTGGGTTTNCAGTTTGGGCAGCAGGGGATTGGAATGGAATGGAATAAATCAACATGTTGCTTTTATCAAGTAAACCTCTGTGATGCGGCCTGCTCAGAAGAAATTTATATTCTTTCTATCTAATCTGCCCTTAAAGAATGTTTCACCTCCTTTTTCCTTTCAAGGATTGTTTTTTAAGGCTTTCCAAATCACTTTATCAGAAGGTGTGATAAGTTAAAAGGCTGTGTTTTCAACAGTTTGCAGGACTGAACAAAACCCTTTTCTTGGAACCAAGAGCCTCTAACAGCTAAAATGAAGTAATTTGAAAATCTCCTCACTCTAAAGTCATGATGGGAGCAATATCTGATACCTCCAGGAGAAGTAAACATCCAGCACCCTTCCACTGCTTTCTGTGGAGTTACCATGGACTCGCAGAAGGGAAGGGAGGGGAGAACCTGTCTCAGCACTATGCAAACCTAAAGAAAGTGAGAGGAGTGTGAGGAGGTGATCAGCTATTAGTGGGAGCAGCAGCATCAGAAAGAATGTGGGGCTATGATGTCAGGCTATAGCACACAAAAATATTTTCAAAAATATGCTCTTCTAACATCTTAAAGCATGGTGCGGTGACTACAGTCACAATGTCATTTGTTGCCAGGGATTACCTTGTTCCATTTATTATAGCTAGTTTTCATGTTTTTCCATGTTTCTTTAAATTTTTGTTTGTTTGTTTGTTTGTTTTTCTTACTTTTTTTTTCAAAGGATAAAAAAGACCCACAAAAATGAAAGCCTTGCTTGGTTTCCAGGATCACCCTCAGTGCTGTTGGAGTGCATGGTATCTATATTACATACAGGTGGATCCACCCTATCACTTTCTTTGAAATCTCTCCTTGGCTTTCAAATTGACAAGATTAGGGGTAAGATTTGGTAATGGAGGGGTGGATTTTCCCCTTAGGCAGATTGATATATAGGCTGAAGATCCTAAATCAAAAAGCGAACAAACATCCTGGAAAATCTTTGAGCTTGAAAATACATCCTTATATTGGAGGAAGAATAGGTAAAAAATTGTCTAATCTCTCAGAGCTTCTTCTGGATCAAGCAATGCCTTGTACAGTCCATATAAAAACTGTATTTTAGAATAAACTTCCTCTAGTGTTTCTGCCTTCCACCAAGCCACTGCTGAAGCTCAGTAGGGGCCAGGAGTGGATCTATAGAAAGCCATATTGTGGCAAAAAGGAATGAAGCTACTATCTTCTGACAAACAGATCCTTATTGTTGCCACTAAGGGCTAGATGTGTGTGTCTGCTGTTCTGCAGGGCTTTAATGGAAAGAGACTTGCTGCATAGATACTCAGCATCATTTTGGTTTTTTTCACTGTAGCTTGGGAGCACTGAACGGGCAGTGAAAATGGAAGCAGCCTTATGGCAGAAAAGGAAGATGACTAGAAGTAGCATCTATGGGGATTTCTTTGAATAGTTCTAGGTATTCAGGGCATCACCACTGAGGTATTTATATTCTTTGGGTACGCCCAAGTTGGATAAACTGTTGTTATCTGCAGGCCAGGATGTGGAGGTGTCTGCTTTGGGTTTGGTTTATTTTTACTAAGGAGATTGCAATGAATTACAATTAGACTCTCATGTTCGACGTAATCCTTAAGAGTACAGTTCCACTTAGGGATAACCTTACCTGTGTTATGAAAAGTGTTTTGGAAGATTACAATAAATGGCCTAACACAAATTTTTTTTTGTAATTTTGATGAATTTATTAGTTTTGCTTTTTCACTTCTCACCTCGCTAATAAAAAGTAGATATGTTTTTCTTTTACTGGTAACCAATTTCGTGTTCCTTGTTTTGGACATAAATTCTGTGCTTTCAAAGTTGAATTTACATTTTTTTTCAAAGAATTAATATTTTTATTTTACTCTAGCTCATTGCAAACTGTGTTCCAGGAGCCAATTTAACTTGTCAGTGTTATTTTAGATGTAGATTTCGATAACTATCTACAAGCAAATTAAAATAATTTGAGATATTTTCTCCAGAATTTGGCTTCCAGCACCAGAAATACAGGAAGAGAGTGCCAGGAGGTTTACTGTATTGGAAGGAGAACACTTAAGCACCAATGAAGTGTAAGACACCTTTATATAAAGTAAACATGCTAGAAGAAAACTTTCAGCAGCATCCTTTGTATTTGGTTCACTTTGCTGAGAAAGGAAGTGTTTACTTGAGAAAGCATCTGGATTTTATTGCTTTTTAATTCATTGTGGACAGCCTGATGGAGTCTGGAACCACTTAGAATGTCACAACCTTTCATTGTCACATGCAATGTGGAAACAAAATACAAAGCGGTTCAAATCTCAAATCTTCAAATGTAGCCCAAATTGTTAGGTTTGCTGTGGCCTTCCTTCTATAAGACAGCCCTGTTGAATAAATGCAAGTTTCTAGTGACAGTCCTTAAAACACCTCATTGTTCATGTGAGTACTCCTCAGTGAGCCTCAGTCAGGTTTTTCAGGACTAGGGAAACTAGCGAACCAAGGGAAGCAAAAAATGAGCAGAATCCAATGTGGGCAGTGTTCCTTTGCTAGGAGGGCAGATGAGACAAGGAAATGTCTATGGTGCTGCATCTGAGATCGGGGGGGGGGGGGNACTGACATCCCAGGAAAGTTAACTCATCTGCAAGATCAGCCCAGTTTTGCAGGCAGAAGTCTGAATTACTTAAGTTTATGTTTTTCTGGAATCATGCCTGAATTTTTTTTTAATTCCATGAAACAAACCTTACTTTTTCTGGTGACTTATTTATAAGATGATGAGGTTAATGCAGACAAGCTGATCTCAAGTGACCTCCATCCATTAATTTAATTTTTTAAAAAATTTCTAATCTTTAGTTTTAAAGGAAACCTGCCCACCTACATGAATATGGCGAACAGATGATACATTTCAAGAGCAAATACTTTCATTCTCATTCCTCTTCTGAAGCCTATGAAGTTACATCAGAAAGCAATTTGGACAAGTACATCTGAGCAGTCCTTTTGTTTAACAAATATCTTCAAAAGAATTTGGTATTCCCTTTCTCCTCATGTTCCCATTCTTTCTTCTCTTTGTTTATGTTTTAAATTGCACTTCTTTGTATCAATCTGTTGCTAGAACTGGTATTCTCATCCTCAGTAACACTTTCTGAAGGCAAACCCTCTGCAGCATGAATGCACAAAAATCTTTGTTGTGAAACAACTATGTTGTATGTTTGTGTATAGCAACCCTGATGGCTCGAAGCCACAAAGGCAAAAAAAATCAAAAGCTGATGTACATGCAGCATTGCTGACACAAAACCAAACAAAAAGGAAGAATCTGGAAAATGAAGGCAGTGCATACCTTCCATCCACTTGTCCATCCCTTACTGTTGTAGCAAACTGTGCACTTAATTAGCAGAGAGAAAGCTTGCCCTTCTGCACTCTTTACTAGCTCCTTCTTCCCCACACAAAACACAGGCAGTGGT
This sequence comes from Galbula dea, assembly GCA_013399015.1. NCBI lineage: Eukaryota > Metazoa > Chordata > Aves > Piciformes > Galbulidae > Galbula > Galbula dea. Next base: position 2,468,919 of record VWZX01009039.1, on the reverse strand, counting down.
GGATGTTGGCTACAGCATTGAGTTGTAGCAGATAAGGATGTGTGCAGGAGCAAGAGGTAACTGGAGTGGGGGAAGGTTACTGCTGCTGTGGAGCAGAATTGAGACTAGGATTCGTAGTCTGTGATTCATGATGGTTATGTTCGTAGTCAAATAACCTCTTGTAGGTGGAGGATTAGCCAGTGTGGATTGTTGAAATGGTTATGTTAGCACTGCTGAGGGCAGAGTGACTGTAATTTCACAGGGCATGATAATTTTGTGGCTTTATTGAAACGCAGGCCTGTGAAGAGAGTTCCATCAGGCAGAGAATTTCCACTAGTGGGAGCAGAGGTGGGAGGAGAGCTTCGTCTCCCTTGTTAGCACAGGCTAAGGCACATCCAAGGTCACAGAATTGAAAGCCCTGAGTATGACACCAACCATACAGCCAGTCATTCACTGAGCTGTTCATCTCCTTCCTGAGTCACAGCCTCCTACTGGGAGGATAGAGGGGAACACTACCTACGGTACTGATCACCATCCTTCAACATCTTTCTGAGGGATATCATACCTGTAAAGAGATAGATGCATGTACTATATTGCTGCTTGTCTCTCATTATGGAAGTTGAAGCTCCCCATCATCACCAAATTTGAGTATCTCTAGCACTAGAGGCTTGACCCTGACATCACAGGGAGAGGCGGAGGTCTAGTGGTTAGGATTCAGTGCCCTCACTGCTGGGACCTGGGTTCAGTTCCCCGTCAGGGAAGATTTGTTGTGACCTAGTCTTAGGGAATCCTGCTCTGGCATTGGGGTTGGACTAGATGATCTTTCCAGGTCCCTTCCAACTCTTATCATACTGTGATACTGTGATCATCCTCACAAGGTTGAGAAGTTCCATTTGCTTGGTTGCGAAAGGTGTCAGAAGAGGGATTAAATCGTACTGAAAATCTCTTGCAGAGCCATTAACTGAATTTAATTTGAGGCCTTAGGTGTCAAACCTATCTTCTCCTTAGTGCTCTGCCTTTTAAGCCACTTTCACCTGAATTGCTTCTGAGGAACTTAAACACTTGCCACTTTTAACAACGTGATCTTTCTACCTGATGTAGTTGGTGAAATCACTTAATGATGATGCAGGGGAAATGGAAGTACTAACCAAATAAATACATGTGGGAATAAAACTGGCAGATGTTCTTCCTCCCCCAGGCTTCCAGCTGGCAAGCTGAAGAAGGTCATATGTATGTTCTGCTCTTGTCTGCACTATATCTGGGCTGCAGAGCTCCTACAAAGCAAAGTGTGCAGTATAAGACTGCCTTTGTTACTGTCCATACCTATGTTGTCAGCATTCAGGAAAAATATTACTGTGAGGTTTGTTTCACCATTGAGTTACTGCTATGTGCTGATGGAGACAAGATAACCCTTTGTGCCTTTACAAATTTAAAATTTTTTTACCTAAACTACTTCTGCTGTTTCACTTGTTAATGTTTGTGATTGGTAACCATGAGTCAAATAGTGGGTAGTATCCTCCCTACTGCTGTAATAGTACAGTATGCATGAGTCCTAACAAGAGTTCTGGGAACCTAAAGAACCTTTCACCTGTCTTACTGTGAATATCATCTTTGAATGTGCTTATCTGCTACAGGATGAATAGGAATGTACATTAATTCATGTCACTAGAACAAAAATATTCGAAGGAATTGACAGTATAGAACACAGTCTCCCCACAGCTCTTTATTAAACACAGGGGTCTCTAGTGATTTGTTTTAATTTGTTTAACAGTTTTGAGATAATTCTGGTATCTCCTACTGATTGCACATGCAAATACTTTAGGGATTCTTTCCAGAAGTTGCTTTTGAATGGTGTTGGTTTAGTAATGTGTTGAGGGTTTAAGTACCTTTAAGTTTGAGACTGTTGCTTATAACTTTCTGATAGTTTTTAAAGCAGTTGCAAAGACTGTAGCAAAAACAGTGTCATATTAGCTGGGGCCTAGAATTTAGTTTTTAAGTTTAATTTAGAATCTTGGTTTACAAAACTAGTCTGAAGTAAACTATTTCAAGTCTTCATTTTTTCAGGGAATGGGGGAAGGGACAGAAATAATGTTTAAAGACTTTAAAATGTTTCCTTCTATCTTGCTAAGCCAAACACAGGAGGCCTGTGCTGATGCTTTGTAGCTAGAGAGTAAAATGAGCCATCAACAAAAAGTCAAATTGTCTAGAGCATCTCTGCAAGACAGATTGCAGAAACTGTGTCATGTGAAATAACCCAGAGGCCAGGCTGGGCTGGGTGGTTGAAATGAACAAAAGTCACTAAATTCATAAGGCAGGCTTTTTGCCCGTGTGCTTCTGGTAGTTATCTTCTTGGTGTATACTATATTGTCCTCTAGCTTCTGTATAAAAACTTGCTGCCATTTAGCTAGGGATGTCAGCTTCAATTATTCACAGCTTGTGTAAAATGATAGTGGTTAGTGTTTTCTGAGGTTTGAGGGGGACAGTTTGTTGTTGGGTTTTGTTGTTTGGGGTATTTGGGGGGGGGGGAATTTTTTATTTATTTTTTGGTAAGAGTTTCATTTAGTTTCTATCCCAATATGCCAGCCTTATGCTCTGGACAAATCCCTTTGGATCACCAAGTTTAACATGATTTTAAAACTTGACAGATTAGTTTTAGTCTGCAGCTCAAGCACTACTACCATGATTTTAAATCAATAAAACATTCTAGGAGGAATTTTCCTGTCTGTGTTTATGCTCAAAAGGAAAAAAGAAGAATGCATAAGCATAGAGAAACCAGTCAGCTGCATTAAATGAAGCAGCTGAACAATTAATGATTTTTAGAGCAGTTATTTCATTATGAATTGCTGTATTCAGCACAAAAATTTCAAGTGGACACGTATGAAAAGCTGAAATAGCCCTTGCTTTGCTCAGATATTTCATGTACCTCCATTTTTGATAGCAGACAACCACAGCACAATGTGATTGGATGCTGCTTTTATTTTACTCTAAGTACTTGGTTTTATAAAGCATGCTGTCCTTGTTACAAACAAGTAGCTGCTAGCCGCCTTTAATGCTATTCTACTCTGAACAGAGAAGGCAGGCAGAATCTGCCAGAACCATCAGGGATTGCCTGGTAGAGGAAGGTAAAAAGATGGGTGATCCCAGGGTACATAGGAGCAGAGATGAGTTTCTCTGATGATGGGAACAAGACCACCCAGGTTTTTTTTCTCACATTAAAGGAGCTAGAAACAAACAAGGGATATGAGAAAGAAATTCTGCTGCTGCAGCAGTAGGAATGATGCTAGCAGCAGCACTCAACATGACCTTGATAGAAGTGAGCACATCTTTGAAATCTGCTGATGGTTTATGCTCATTGGTCCCTTTGGCCAAACCATGACTACTTCCCCAGCATAACCCTAGACACCTGCTTGTGTAACTTGAGATAAATTGTGGAGCCTTCCCCAGCTCCAGTTCTCTGTGTGTTAAAAGCTGTCTTTGGGAAAAGCTGAGAGAGCCTTGCCTGGAGAATACAGTGCAAGGGACAGTGAAGTGCTTGTATTTGATATGAATGTCTATAAATGATGAGAATAGAACCCTGTTGATGCTCTGCTCTTCACCAGCTCCAGGGTAAGGTACAAACCTTCCATGTTTACCTCTACACTTCCTTGCTGCCAATCTTTAAATAGAAAGCTTTCCAAACAGTGATAATTGGTGGGCTTTTAAATAAACCAGCTACAGAATCAGACTCATTTCTTAAAATTGCTATTAACAAATGAAGTGGATTTGACAATCCACTTTGGATTTGGAACTTGATTAAAAAGCAAATATCCCTGAAGATCTACTAGGGTTGGATCTGTTGGTTCCTTACCTTAATCAAGACCAATACCTAATGCATAAAAAAGATTTTGACCTGATTTGTGCTTCATAATTCTGTAGTGACTCACTAATTAAATTTCACAATTTCAAGTGCACCCTCTGGCTACTCATAAATATTTCAGAGGGCTTAAAAAAATGTAGGTGTTAATCTTTTAGAAAGATAATGTCAGCCTATCTTCTAGAATCTTTATTTGCTAAATGCTGGAACTATGGTGTCTGTTACCAAATACTTGGAAAACACTTCTACAAATAGTGAATGAGTCATGTTTTTCATCTTTCATCTGTAGGTAATTCATGTTGACAAAATGTTTCATTTCCCACTATCCCTAAAACATGCTTTCTTACCCCTCGTTCAAGACCATTTTTCTGCTCCTTGTCCTCATTAGTTTACCTGAAAATGTTATCAGCATTGTTAATATTTACTTCCTCACATGCAGAATAAACTGGTACAATATTCCACATTTTCAAATTAATGCTTGCTTCATTGTTTCTCAGTAAGCCTAGTTTTCTCTCTGATTTTTTTCAGATTTTTTGATGTCTATTTCTCATGCAACTATCATCTCAGTGGGCTTAGTCTGCCTTCTCTTAACTTTGCTAGAAATTCCTTCTGCTGCTTTTATAAGATTGGATTAGGCTAGAAGAAGAGATTAGTAAAATACAATTTTATGTGTGAATGTGATCTTCAAAAATGCCTACCCTGTAAGTTTCCCACATAGTGTACTGGAGCCAGAAGGTGGCAGGTTTACCTGGAATTGAGTCAGCACTGTGTTTTTGTACTTCATCTTTCCATCCTGTCATCCTCCTCCATTTCCTTTCTGGAAGACATCCTGCTGTTAAAATCTGATGCTCCAGGGCCTCAGCTGGCTACCCATTTCCCTCTGATACATGGTTAGCAAGGTGAGAGCTGAGAGTGTTTTTCACCTTCTTTTGATTCCACAAAGATAGGCCACAGTGGTAGGTGAGAGTTCCAATGAGGTAGATAGTAAAGGGAGTTCTCATTTTAAGATACCTGTCTTGTGTCTCAGTCTTATAGCTGATGTGAAACTGCTGATCAGATTTGGATCAGCCAGGGGAAAAAATGATTCTCCTGGTCACTTAGTCAAGACCTGGAAGCATCTTGATTTTCTTTCAGGATAGTTATGTGGATCACCTACAAGGAATGTGTGGCTGTACCACACCTGTGGCTGGAAGCATTCGAGCTCTTTCTTCCCTTCCAGCTTGTAGTCTTGCAGCATGCACACAGCTTGGCTGACTGAAGAATGAATTACTTTCTTATAACCAAAATCTTTATTCCCAATAGAAAGGGCACTAGTGAAATTTAATGGCCAGTGATAAGCAGGAGGTCACAGCAGATCAACTTGTGGCTTCTAGCTTTAAACACTGTGAAATCTCCCTCCAAAACTGATGCCATTATTACTCCTTAGGTTAGGTTAGCTGGCAGAGAGAGGATTTCAAGGCAAGTATCCAACACCCACCCACAGATTGTGTTGGCTTTGAGCCTGTCATCTTAAGTCTCTTCCAAAATGTATCCAGGATCTTCCAGTTAAGAATGCAGCATATTGTTGGTTGTGACACAGATACAGCTGAGTTTACTCCCCATCTTATCTGTAACCTTTTAACGTTTTCATATGCCTTACTCATTTGCAGAAGCTTTTGTAAACCTGAAAACAGAAAACAGCATGGGCTTTGTGCAGCTACTGCTGTTTCCCCTGGTTTAAGATGTTCCTGATCACGTCTCTGGGTATCCTTCATGTTACTTTCAAACTTCCAAGGGTCTGCTGTTGTTGCTTTCTGGCCCGCACCCTTCATTTTTCTGGGCAAACCTCCCTCTAGCCTCTTGATGTTGTTCCTAATTGCCCAAAGGAATCATTGCTGAGCAATGTCAGGCATTTCCTTCGCTCTTATTAAAAAGCACCAAAATAAAACAGTCTTTCACAGCAGTGGCAAAATCAACCACATCTTAACATTGCGTTATGGCTACAGCATTTTGGACTGTTACTGTGTAGTAACAAGGTGGTTTTAATCAGGTTTTCACCAATCTCTTCTAGTCCCTGGCATTCTTGCACACTGTATGTACATGCATGGAGGTTCAGAGCAGTCTTTTTCTACATCATTATCTCCCTGGCAAAAAATGGCTTGCACCAAGGTCTTGTGACTGTGGCACTGTAGACCCTGGGAAGAGACCACTGTGCTGTTTGAATTCCAGGGGCAGAGGTTGCTTTTTAAACTTCAGTGAAGAAACGTTCATTGAACGTGGTGTTTTGTGTCCCCAGTACTAACCACTTGCTCTTTTTTTTCCAGAATTGCTTTGGACTAACCCAGAACAGAAGTCTGTCCTGCTAGTTTGCCATACTGCTTGAATGCAGAACGGTAGACTGTCCCTGCTTCACAAAACTGAGACTCAAACTAGTAAATACGTAGTCTGAATGAAGTCTAAAAAAAAAAAACCCATGTAAAGCTAGATTCAGGCAACTGCTACATCATAGCAATACAATTTAATGCTATTCTTAGTGAAAGAGATTTTAAAAATAAGGGAAATTCTGATGACTTTTTAAGGTAATGTATGGTGGCTGCTTTACACAGTCTGTTCTCATCACTCTCAAACTCCAGGACTGTCCTCAGGATTCTGTTGGTGTAGCAGACATAAAAACTCAGGGATTAATTGTTTGGCTATAGGTTTCTGTAATACTGTTAGAAAGGTGCATGAGGCTTTACAAGTCCTTGAAAAGTAGCTTTTGTGGTTATTACGACTGTCCTGCAGTCAGCTGCTTTGATTAATAACACACTCTCATAAAATTTCTCAATGAAAAAATCCAATTCTTGACAACCAGTTAATAACTGAAGGTCAGTAGACTGGAAGGAGGAGTCTTGAGATTCCTCTCAGGATAATGGTTAGGGATAATTAATCTCCCAAAAGTTAAAGTTACTTTTCAGATAGGAGGCTGGGATTGCTTTTTGTAATAGAAGTTCTGGGCCACTAAAATGTCACCAAGATGCTGAAGTAATACCAGCTGTGGAAAATCCAGCTGCTCCTCACCAATAGCTTTGAGACTGGCAGATCTGGACTGAGATTTAGGCACAGACACAGTGTCATGGCCCTGTTTTCTTCTCCTGTGGCTGGAGGAACTCTTACAAATGAATGAACAGTCAATTCTGCAAGCCAGGTCAGCCTGTGTTTCTTCCACTGAAACTACTGGGAAAGGTTGGTAATCATTTTTCATCCTAGACCCACGTTTTTGAAATGTAGTTGCCCTCCCTTTTATAGAAATTATTAGCAACCATCAATGCCCTACAGGCAGCCAAAAGCCATGAGAGCACAGAGAAAGGCTTGTGCTGTACTTGAAACATCTCCTTGCGAATGTAAAGAACCCCTTTTCTTAAGGGATGAGGAGTGCTATATTGAGTCTTAAGGCATTCATAACTCAATTATTGGTCTGGTCGACCTCAAAATGAAATGTTGTTACTATTACCAGCCTCCTGAGATACCCCATTCCACTCAATTCTTGTACCATTGCACTGATTTGGATCTACTACTCTGTGGAGGAAGCTGGTTTTGTATATTTTTGCCCTTCCTTTGTTGTTACTGAGGATACTAAGTAATACACTGCCAAGAATCAAACACATGTTGTTTTTTCTGTTTGATGCTAGACTGCTATGTTGATGAAACCTGCTATGCATTGTATGTTTTCAAATTGCCGTCAAGGACTGCTCAGGGTATAGGTAAGAGAGTCAGTTGTTCCTCTCTAACAGGACTCTTGGTTCTTCCCCCTTCACAGCAGGTCAGGAGCCATCCTCACCTCTTGTTCTTGTCCCTGGCCTCTGTACCTTCCCTCTCTGCTTGCTTTGAGTACTTTTCCCAGCACTGTAATTGCCCCCAGTGGGAATATCCTTAGAGGATTTAGTTGACAGACTCACCAGAGTAGGGATTGTACAGTGCCTGGGTCCCCATGGGCCATCTTAAATGCTGTTATTATACAAATAATCAAGTGGTCTACAGATCTTTACTCTCTTCTGTATGTCAGGAGGGAAGAAAAAAGAGTCTTCACAGCTCATTTTTGGGTATATACATATCTCCAGCTCAAACTGGAGAAGATGACAGACAAATGTGGTTATCTGCCCACAAAACCTGAGCAGCACAGTACTTGTTTCTCCTGAGTTAGCAGTGAAATTCAGTGGCTGAATTCCTGTGGGAGGGGAATGCCAGATCTGGCCTAGTGAATGTAGAGAGTGTGTGAAATGCAGTCATCCCAAGGCTCAAAAAGTGTCACCACCAGCAGACCTGGAGGTGCTGCAGAGCCTGGGTTATGATGTCTGGTGCTCCTGTGTGCTGGAAGAGAGCGAGAACTTCCTGGGGGGTTCTGTTGCCTTAGGTTGGGAGGGCAAAATACCACTTGTTGTCAAATAAGGGATTATCAGACTTTACCTCAGGAAATCACTCCTTGACACAAGCCAAACCTTTAGTTATAATTTCTCAACTCATCCTTTCTGGCTAGTGTTTACTAGGACAGCTCAGATGTAACATTTTCAGGAGTGTCTAGAGTTAGCAGGACATTTTGGTTCCATTCAGCTCATTCCTCTCTTTCATCAACATGCACAGCACTTTCTGAGCAAGATAAAGATGGTCTGAAAAGCTTCCAGACCAAGTAAAAAGAAGAACAGGAGGGAAGGGCAACAGGGAGGGGGATGAGAGTGAAGAGGGGAGAAAGTAAATGAATGCAAGAGCAGCATGATTGAAAAAACTAATCCAGATGACTGATGCCAGTGAGTTTCCAGACTAATATGCATAAGTTTAAAGGAATTTTTCTGAATGTGGTAGAGGCCACTGCTTAACTTAAGTCTCATTGAAGTTAGTTTTGTGAAGGGGTGGAAGGTGTGAGGAAGAGAGAGTGAATGCATGCCAGATGGGGTTTAAGAAGAGAAATCCAGGCACAGAGACAGCATGAAAAGAGCTTGTAAGCAGGCATGTGAGGGGAACACAAAAGGGCTGGAGGGAGGGGTTGAATGGGGGGGGGAGGGGAAGGCCAGCCTAAGCAGATGAATACAGAGAAAGGAGGAGGATGGGAAAAGATTTGCTTGTAGAGACCCTGAAAAGTGCAAGTAAGGAGTTTGACATTGGACAGGAGATGGGGAAAGGGAGAGCATACAGAGCCCCTGGGTGTTGGATGCACATGATGGTGTGGAGCTCGGCACCTGGACAAGTTTGGGAGGGTCTGGAGGAGATTGAATCCTCTTCCCAGGGCCAGAGCCCATTGAGCACCCCCAGAGCCCAAGGTCTTGCTCCAGAGTTGCAGTAAGTGCATGGAGAGAAAGGATGAAGATGTTTAGAGGTACAGAGAGCAAGATTTAGCTAAGCCCTTTCTAAAGAGTCTTTCATTGCACTCCTCAGCATTGCAGCCATGATTCAAGCATAGTCATAAAGATGTAAAAATTAAACCAGCACCTACTCCTAGAAACTCCAACATGCAAAATCTGTCAAGGGGACGACTCAGAAAGAGAAGAAGGAAAAGCTGTATGTACAGAGGCATGAAAGACAAGGAGATAAAAACGAGCTAAGCAATGCTCAAACTTACAGAAATGAAGAGCAGTCATGCCCAAAAGTATTCCAACATAAAAAGTAAAGTGTAACGAACTTCCATCACCTGCTGCTGAAGAATAACTCCTCCATTCTGTTAGCATCGCTGTCTGCATGGCTGCCTTAAGAATCACGGGTAGGCTGCTTAAATTTGGACTGTCATTTTTGCCTCATAATTTCAATGTGTTATTAAGTGAAGAGAGAGGGGAAATGGCCAAACTGGTAACAGTTTAGCTAATCAGCTAAAACATAATGGTCCTGCTGTCAGCAGAGAGGAGGATACTGACAGGATACCCTCTAAAGAATGGAATATGGTGGATGGGCAGTAGAGAGGAATTCCTGTGGAGTGGAAGAAGATGAGCTGTCAGAGGGAGAGCTAACTCTGGAGCAGGGTGCTGTTCCTAAACCAGGAGTGCCCTCTGTGCTCCCTGAGTATGCCTTCTTAGCCCATCCACTCTCAAAAAGGGAAAGAAAGTTAACTTTTTCGGTTTTTGTAAATGCATTTCAATTTGTAGAACCAAAATTGGGAAAAATGTGTTTAGATGTATCAAGTTGTCTATGTTTAGAAGTATCAAGTTGTCATAAAAATGTCTCCCAGCGAGACCATGAAGTGCAGGTTCTTGAACATGAAGATAGAGTCATTAAAAGCTAAAAGTTCAAGAGATTTTAGGGATCTTGGTGTATCTGTATCCAACTGGCCCTTTCAGTTTCTTCTTTACATTTTATTATTCCAGATATCTTTAAAATAATTTCTTCTACCTTTTTGTTTTTCATAGATTAATTTGGAGGAAAAAAATCAAGGGAGAAATAGGTAAACTTTCTAAAAGGTGGAATGTTTTTCCCAGCTGAGCTCAACTGGCCTTGGTGGCCTAAATTATCTGGTGGTAACAGGCAGCTCTTTGCACCTTAGCCACGTATGTGTTGTTTGCAATCACCATATCAAGCAAATTGTTGATTGGGGAATTACCTTTGGGTGAGTGTTGGGGTGATTTAGAGTGTGTTCAATTTTGTGATTCATGGAGCTGCAAAAGCAAACTGTTGACTGGGGTGGGGGAAGGAGTGAGGCAGAAGATCAATGATCAGAAGACATTTATGGACAGGCCCATTTCAGATTTTCTAACAGCATGGAACAGGGACATTTGGCAACCACTACATTTATGCTGCATGCTTTAATTTCTACTTTCTGACAATATTTTAGTGTTTTGCAAAAGCACTATTGCTAACATATGAACACTAATATTTTTAGATTGCTTCCTACTCTAGGGTACTGTTATATTGCATAGAACAAGTTAAACCAACTGTTCCAGACAGGTTCTGTTTGGGAGTGCAGTCTGTTCATTGGGCTATATTCTTAAGTCCTTATCCATCTTCTGTTCTGCCAAATTTCTTTTTCATGTGAAGTGCTCCACTGCTCTGGTTAAGCCACATGTCCCAGTTTTTTCCACCTTTTTTTTTCCCCAAAAATTTAGGTTTTCTAGAAACATGAAAGAAGCCATTACAGATTAGCCTGTCTAGTGGTCTTGCTCTGTTTTGAGAGGGTCCACCCTTAGAACTTTGGAAGAATCTGCAAGGAATCTCAGTGAAGGCACCTGTGGAATGAACTGCTCAGGGGAGGATTTTTCCTAATCTCATTTGTTGAATTGCCAGCCTAAATTCTGAAACTTAGGTGAATGTCTTCTCTAGTTTCAAGCTTAACCTTCTTAGCTGTTCATAAACACCTCATTTTTAAAAGAGCAGTGATTCCAACAGCATGGTTATACATTGCATATTCCAAATTTTTTTAACCAGTAATACAGTTTTAGCATTTCTGGAAAAGAAGCAAACCCTTTTAGTTATTAACTACACTACCCTAGCCTGACTCCTCAAGTTTCTGAAACCAACCAGGTACCAACACCTTGCACAAGTGCTTATATATACCTCAGTATTTAGTGTTAATTATTTAGTTAGTTCTGTGTGCTTAGCCATTTGTGCAAACACAGCATTTACAGAGTCCTTAAACACACAAGAATAAAATGTTCCAAGGATAAAACACAGGCTGGAATGACCTGTCAGCTGAGCATGGTCAATGTTTGTGCTTGGAGTATGTAAACCTCTAACAAAACCATGATCATAATGTGTACCAATTGAGTTAAAAAGCCCATTTCATTGGGCTCTGATGGGAGGTGCAATAGACAAAACAATGCTAAAAGAGAAAAAATATCAAAAAACCCTTTTTTCATGTAAAACAAAGCTTTTCCCAAACACCAAGACATAATGGCTTTGAAGATATCTTCAGAGTTAGAATTATCCTCATCATAAACTATGATGTTACCCAATCAAACAGTGACACCAGCAATTAATGAATCTTCAGCAATTTTTTCGATGTATAAAGTACAAATGGACTTTCCTATAGTATCTGTTCATTTTTGTCCAGCTTGATTTTCTTTTAAAAATATACTTATTAAAAAGAACTATGAAAAAATCCTTTTCATTCAGCAGTTAATGCAGGGTTTAAAATTTTCTCTTATATCTAAGTAGCCATTGAAGACAGAGCCTACAAATTCAGGCAGTTTGTTCTGGCCTCAAGTGTGAAAAGCCCAGTTGTAAATCTGCTTTCCTTGGCTTTATGAGGATTTTGTTTTGTTTTGTTTTCAAACATGCTTGGAAAGCACATGTTGACAAATCAGGAAAATATGACAGTCTTGTTAGCTTTATAAGTAATTTTCCATCTGGTAGATTAATCTATTTGGAGTGGTGGGCTTGAAGTTGTTTGCTGCTGCTTATTTCAAGCAATTTGAACAGTGTTATCTGCATGGGGGTTCCTAAACTTCCTTCTGCTTCCAGTGCTCATTGATAAATGGACCCGCTCCTTGCTTCATGTAATTGAAGCAAGTACCCACCCACAGCATAAGGCTTAGATACCTTCTGGCATATTTTTCCCTAGAAAGAGAGAACCTCATCTTGTGAGCCACAGTTGGAGAGGTTTTGAAATGGGGGGTGTGGGGAGGGGAATGTATTACAAAAAGTGAGTAAGGCAGACAGGCAAGGGAAAGCCTGAAAGGAAAGGCCAAAATGTGTGGCATGGCTCTTCTCTTTCACTGTAATGGAAAAAGCTCAGTCCATTAGAGTCCATAACTTTTTGCAGGCACAAAGCAGAAAAGAATCAGCCACAAGGTTTCAGGCGCAAGAAGGAGACAGTCTTTCTTGTGGGCAAATGAGTGAAGTATCATTGTTCAGCTTGAACTTCTCATCAAGAAGACAGGTTTATGGGTTGGGGAGTAAGAACATGAACATACAAGACAAGTGTATTTCTGTTTGCCTGAATCTACTGCAAGGGTGTGGTAGGATTTAAGATAACTGCTAGCTAAACAGCTGAAAAAAGCACTCTGCTTTTTCAACAGCAATGATGCATCTTTTCCCAGGGCTCCTCCAGAGCTCCAAGATGGTGATTCTACTTGACTCCATTTACTTTCCATTACCTTTCTCTACATTTCCCTTCCTTACAAATTTTAACCTGCAATCTGGTAACATAGCTGCTTTTTTTTTTTTCTTTCTCTTTTGTATACTTTCATGTATCAGATTTCTAGATCTTCCCCATTCTTTCCTACATTTATTCTTGCATTTCCTTAAAGTGATATAGAGTTGGGGAAGTAGAATATACTGAGGTCTCTTTTGTATAGAGACATATCTTTGCTGAAAGACAGCTATGCTGATTTTAATGAAAGAGTAGTGTAATGTAACATTTTTTTTGTTACTCAAAGCAAAAGCCATTTCAAATGTCTTTCAAAAAACCTCACCTGACATACAGAATACACAGAAGTAGCAGCTGTAATAAATCCTGCTGTGGTTAGGTCATTTGTGTCCCAAAAAGGGCTACAGGTCTGTGCAACTGCAGCAGCTGCTGCTGTGTCTGTTAGGTTCATATTGCTGCCTGAAACCCAGCTATCAGAAAAACCTAAGGAAAACTTCAGAAGCACCTCAAACTGTGTTCCAGGCTTCAACACAGGTCACGTGGATGAAGTAGTTTCGCTTGGCAACGTAATGCAGCAATCTCATAAAAGCTGTTAATATTGACAATGTGCTAATCTCTAGGTGGGAATCTTCCTTCTGTGCCCAGATAGATGATTACAGAGAAAAAGTTTTCACTTATAGGAAGGTATGTGTAACTGGGCATGTGCAGGCTTTTTTACATCTTGCTATGAAAAAACAATCTAAGACATTTTGGGGGTGGGGTTAATGAAATAGCAAGTTGGTTACAGTTTCTTGGTGTTTCTAAATGTTTGGTAGAGTGGGCTTACATAGAAGGATGGTATTTCACACCTGAAGAGGGATGGTTTGATCTTAGCAGTGAGCAAGGTTTTGAAAAATTACACCTCTGTTGAAGGTGAGGACTTGTTTTAAAAACTGTTTAAAATCATGCATAACAAATTAAAATGGCCACGGGAAGAGAGAAAACGAAGGAGAGAAGAAAATTCTTTTCCTTAAAAGAGCAGGCACTAAGGACAAGGCATGGATTGTGATCATGCCCTTGGTTCTGAGACAGCAGGAGGCATTTTAGGCAGGGCTGGAGCTGGGCTCTTTGAGTGGCTACCCTGCTGTAAGAGCTTGTCTGCTACCCTTCATGGAACGGCAAAGCTGACAGCCCGGTGCCCTCTGGCAGTCTGCAGATTTTGTGATCTGCTTACTTTGTCTCTGCCTGAAGCCAGCCCCAGCCTGGACTCCTTCCTCGTACATGCAGTGGATAAGAAAACAGGGTCATATTTCCCAAGGCAGAGGAGCAGAGGGGTGACCAAGATACTTTTGTGTCATTCTTTCAACAGTCTTGTTATAACTCTGTTTTTAAACTTCCTGCATAAATTTAGGGGGGAAAAATAAACTTCTGTGTTTCTTCCTCTGTAAGACATCATTCATGAATAATACTTCCTTGTTTTGCAGAGCTGTCAGGCATGTCTTGAGTATTTATGAAGTCTGCAGAAACATTGGGTGCTGTAGACCACCTGAGAATGAAGTGCTTATAGCTAAGGTGAGGACAACAGCCCTACAGGCATAAGGAAGGTTGTGAGTTGAATTTAGCAAGAATTTGCTTGGGAACTGAACTGGTTTCATGTTTTCTTTCCTACATGCAAGTAGAGTTTATACATTGATTTAAATGCAGTGGTAAAAAGTGCAAAATCATTCACTTAGGGATGAACATGAATTTTTGTCTTTGAGATCATCAGTTGGAAACAACCAAGATGAAAGAAAATTCTCATGGCTGTATTCATCACAAAATCACTTGGGCAAGTGTGACCTCTCCACCCCCCTGGTATTGCAACCTGCATATATCAGTCAAAATTTCTCATAAAGAGTTGGGCAAGTGTTTCATTCATCTATAAAGCCTTAGTGAGAGCACGTCTGCAACTGTAGTCACTGGTACTGAGGAAAAATGAATTTCAAGTGGAAGAGGTGTAGAGAGGGGTTTGTAAGGGGAGACATCACCAGGAGACTGGAGCTACTGTTATATGAAAGAACTAAAAGTTTGTGTCTTGTTGAGTCAAGGAAAATGAAACCTGAGAAAGATACTACTGTTCCTTTTAAATACCGGAGGTCAAAAAAGCAGGAGAGATATTTAAAGCTAGGAGAAAAAGACAGTCCAACAGAAATGGCCATACACTTGTTTTGGTTGGAAATCAGGAGGAGGAAGAGTGAGATTGTGAATGACCTTTTTATTGGGGCACTGTGGAAGCCATATAACTGATTTTTTGGTGTGTGACCAGTCTACTGTAATAGGGACTGACTTCAAGGATCAGGGGATCCCTTGCTGGCCTCTGGTTCAGAGTCCACTGACCTGGAAGAGTGTGCTAGGCTTCAAGGGGCAGTGCCTGCAGCCAGAGCCCCGCTTCTAGGCAAGGGGGCAGTGGGTGGGTTCCCCTGCTGTGGCACATGCCCTTTCCCAAGCTTCTCCTCACACCAAAATTCTGCCTGATTGTCTCGTTTTTGTGTATTTCACCCGCAAAATATTCCTGTGGCTCCTTTTCCCCTTCATTTAAAGCCCTGCCCCACAGATCATTTTAAGCTATGTTAATGGTAGCCTATTATTTTGGAGTTTTATGGGGCTGATATGGTTAGAAAATCAACTCTGATAGTTTTGTAGATGAGAAAAGTAGTCTCCAATTTTGAGTCTGTATTGTGATAAGCCATGTGCAGGAAAAGGACTGACAGGCAACAAAAGCTATTGGCAGCAAAAATTCTGCTTTTCTAATAAAATAATAGTGAAAAATTTTATTATTCGAATAAAATAATAGTGAAGCCATATCCAGGCAAAACACAACTTAGTTTAGAGTAACCAAAGGTGAAAACCCCCACATAGAGTGCTTTAGTTAAATGGGAGGTTTGTGGTCTCAGAAAAGAACCCTTTCTTCAAAAATAAACCCAGAGCTGCTTCTGCAATAATGGCTTGTTTAGTCTGGATGTCAATCTGTACTGAAAAAGAAAAATTAAAATTAATGATAAACAATTATATCTGAGTGTGCATGAGCCAGATCAGACGTAGAGATGGTCTGATGTAACTTAGGTGTTGGGACTACTGTGTGATTTACTTTTTCTGCTCTTAGAAGCCACAAACCAGAGGGCTTGCCAGAAGTTTTCTCTGTGTAGGGATTCTGAGTTAAGAGATTCAGTGGGACCCACATTGCTGCTTTGTCTTGAAAATAATCAAACCCTCAGGTGCAGCTCATCTCTTCAGACTGTAACCAGCCAGAGAAAGCTGAGCTGAGGATACTGTGGAGATGGCTTTAAGTGGCTTGCATTGTGCTTTCTCTTCTGCCTTTGTCCTAAAGGTGCAGGGGATTTGCAGAAATAAAAGAAAAATATGATCGGTTCAAATAACCTGTTTGCAGAAATATGCTAAGAGCTCAGGTCTGTTCTTTACAAATGGGATTGCAGTACTTTGCAGTATACTGCTCTGTATTTATTTTCTACATAATAAAGCAATCGATATATTTTCAAATGTCCATCCTCTTTGGCTAGCATCAATACAAAGCTTCCTAGCCTGAACAGAGCTCCTGTCAATTACACCTGTGGAATGTAACTTACTTTCTAAGGAAAACTCATAAAGAAATGATTTGCATTTATTTTTTTCTGAGCTGTTTTGGAGTAGCTGCTGACCTTGTATTACTATGGGGTTAGGATGTGTTCTGCACTTTCTGTTTGAGCTCCATGGTCTCAGTCATTCAGTCTCCCAGTCATTCATTCAGGGAACCCACAGCAAGCAGGAGAGATGAGAGTCTCCCTGTCTCTGTGGCCAGGCTGATAAGATAATGCTGCTTAATTTCTACCATCCTAAAGTCTCCTCTATATGCAGCCCTAGGCTTCTGGTAGAGCACAAGCAGTCTCCTTCTTTTTTCTCTGCTTTACCAGCTTTTTTTAGACCCAAGGCTTGGAAAAAATCTCCCTCCCCTGCTGAGTACCAGAGCTCTCCATGGGACATGGCCAGTAGAGGAGCAGAGGGAGATGCTTCTCCTGAGGAAAGACTTTGCAAACAGTAAAAGGAAAGTAGGTGAAAAGCATGTTGCAGCTGAAACAGCAGGAAGACAGCAGCTGACAACTTGAAGTATGTTTGCTGAAACACGGCAGATGTGGTAGCATGGAGACAAATGATGAATCAGAGAGAAGGATGGTTTGTGCATAGGGAAAGCAAGCTGTTGGAGTAACAGGGGCTGCTGGATGATGGCAAGGAAGATAATGATGAATAAGTAAATGGACAGATAAAAGAGAAAGAATGAATGTATGTGGGAGGGGTGTCTTGTTTCTGGAGAAGATTTGTACTGAATCAAATAAGCTTGTCTGCAATGGCCTAGGGTCGCGTATGTGAGACAGTGTTTGTTCAGGGACGATGGTAATAATATCCCAGCCTTCTACATGGTGTTTTTCTCATGTTGATACTAAAGTATCTTCCAAAGGAAATCTGCACCATTATGTTGATTCTGCACCTAGAGAAATACTGGCTCTCTGTGTGTGTGAGAGAGAGGGAGAAAGGAAAGGAGGTAAACAAAGAGAGGGAGAAGTGTGAAAAACAGGCAAGGAAAAGGTATGTCCTGGGGTGAGATATAAAGACAGCAGGTACATGTTCACAGTGTGTGCCTGTGTGCTGATGAAGGGAGATAAGTTGCATTGAATTTCTTGGTTCCTAAAGTGAGGATGGGATAGAGAAGAGTTACTTAGATAATAAACTTATTTTCAATTTTACCAGCTCAGTTGTGGTATTTAATGAATGCATATGGCATCAGTTTCAGAGCCCACACAGAAGACCTATGGGTGCACAACAAACTTGAAGAGTTCAAACTTCCATTCTCAAGCTTTCTAGTTCTCAGACTTCACAAAGTATGTTTCTACTTAGAAACAGGGCATGGATATGAAACCAAACTGTTTTAGAAAACATTTCAAATAGCCTGTGGTTGCTACAGGTCTGCATTTCTTGGCACTTTTTGTCTCATCAGGATGTTAACTCTGAAGGCTAAGAAGTGTATTTCACTATCAACCACAGTTTCAGGACTGTCTTTTTTAACAGATAGGGCAGGAGTAAAAGTCCTGTTCTTCCCAGGGGGTAACTTGGTAGTTACTGCAACTGGGCGAAATGGGACTTGTCAGAATCTGTAAAACAAAGGAGGAATTAGTGAAAAGGATGAAGCATTGTTCTAAACAGAAACTAGTTTCCCTCAGAATGATGCTCAGAAGTCACAACAAGGTGCTTGCATTCAACATCCATTTGGTTTCTTTGTAGATAATTCTAAAGGCTGGACTCAGACTCTTCATTTGTTTTTACACCTGCTGTTAATATAAAAGAGGAATTAATTGTAGGCATAGGTTAGACCAAAGCCTTATACTTAACCTCAGAGCTGAGATTGTTACTTGCATCAAAGAATTTGCCAGTGATGGGGCAGTAGGATTTGTCATGAACTGTGCAAACCATATTGGGTTTTAGTGGTTGGAAAATTTGGGAAAGTGAGGAAGAGAGTTGTAAGAGAGAGTTATGGGGGAAAGCTGGCATCCTTGTTGTGACAGTAGCAGTCTATGGTCGGTGCTAAATGCTAGCAAGATTCACAACTCATGGTGAAGGAGTAAAAAAACAAGTCAGAGTTAACTTTTTCTTTTGTATTGTTCTTAAATCTGTTACATATAAAGCAACATTAATTCATGTAAAGTTTAGAACTTCTATGTGCCTGTTGACAGAATTGAAATGATGATTTGTCTTTAACATAGCAAATTATAACAGTGTTCTGCCATAAATTAATTCTGGATTTCGTTTTATAAGCAGAAAGATAAGATTACAGAAATCCTGATAACCTGGTTAATTTTTCTTGCAATAAAAATGGCTGTTGCAATAGTATTAGGTGACAAAAGTGCTGTTGCCTACCATGCCAACTGTTACATCATTTGTTTGTGTTTCATTACTACCTCAGAGACCCTGGTCTCAAGCCAGGATCCTGTTGTGCTGGACATGTTTCAAAAGATGGTCTTTGTACCAAAGAGCTCACAGTGTTTATGGTGTTTTGGGTTTATAATACAACATCTTGGTAAAGAGGGCTGCTGTTGGAGTTTTAATTTATTTAGAGGACAATTTCTCTAGAAGATGGTCCTCTATTTTAAAAAAAGTAACTTCAATGCAAACAGCTATTTCCTTTTCTAAATACACTTTAAATAAAGCAAATAAATATCTGATCTTTGTGCTGCATAGCACAGCACAAAATAGTAGATGGCGTCATAAGGTTTTCTTTAGCTTCTTTCATGGTCTTTTACAGGAAACAAATCTGAGTACAATTATTGTAAATATTTCCCTTTGTACATTGGCAGTAGCTTTATTTTCCTTTTTAAAATTAAATGTATTTTGCTTTTTATTACAATGTAATGTGTAGCAACATACCTGAAAACTTTGAAATCAAAAAAGTCCTACCCTTGCACATGAGGTATCTTCTTTCCATAAAGGATTGCAATTTTTCCCTGAAAAGTAGTGCTGAAAACTTTGCTTAGATTTCGTGTTTCTAAAAGGAACAAATTGGCAGGAAAAGACATGCTCTTCACACCTTTATTTATGTACCCACCATCATACCTCACATAGCATAGCACTTCTAGAGAAACTTCTATTGTTTATAGTTGCAGCCACATAATCTTTCAGCTGTCACCTTGCAGAGCAGAAAGTAACATAAGCAGAGATTAACATAATACTGAAACAAAGCAATATATTTACTTTTTTTTTTGCTTTTTCTGTATGTCAGTTACCTCTGAACAGACTTAAACTTCTTAAAAAATGGGTTGTTTTGATATGCTGAATGAATTGCAGTTCAGTTTGGACCTCACAGTGTTTCTTCTGCATCTGGATTAGATAATTCCCCCCAGCACTTTCTAGATGGCTGCTAGTATATGTTTACATGTTATCTACACTTGCAGTTAATAATCTTGTGAAGAAGAGGTGGCTTGTATGAGTGTTTGTTGAAATCAGAGAAAATGGCTGACGCTTTAAACAGATTTACTCCTTGCCATGTATACAGTGTTTGAGAATAATCCTTTGTAAAAAGAATTCCTCGTGAAATAGGGTTCTCTGTAATTTACTCTATAGGCTTATACAACAAGGCTTTAGGAAACAATGTCTTTTTTATAGGTTTAATATTTGTGATAGCAATTCACCAGCTGGGTAATAATTACTATATGCTGTAAAGCATTTAGCAGAAGATCCCTAGAAAAAAATGCAATTGTCTTTATTAAGTTGCATGAGGTTTTCCATAAAGGATTTAGTTTGAGGCTGTATTCATTCAGCTCTAGAGCTCAGGCTTTAGCTGTGTTTATTCTTTGGTTCCTCCTGGCCCACCTGTCCAGAGGTTACATTCTCTGCCTCACCCACATTCAGGTGATTGGTTCCATCCACTCCTCTACTGCCATCATCCTACATTTTTCTAAACTCCCTTTCCCCATAATCTATCTCAGTCCTTTTTTTTTCTTTTTTTTCAGGGAATTGATCACGCATCATAGCAGGGACTCTTACAGTATAAGGATGATGAGTGAGATAAGAGGATTTACCTGGCAAAAGAGTGGGACCAGATAAAAGATGAGGCACTCATTCTTAAAACGTACCAGACAGAATTGGAAAATAAAAGCTGTTTAGTGTTAAGTTGTAGTTAATACAAAATAACCATTCTTATAGCTTTACTTTTTCCCCCACAATGTTTTATTTCAAGTATCTTGATTAATATTGCCAAATTATTGCCAAAGGGGTTTATTTGCTGCTTTCAAGACAGGCCTGTTCCTGTAAGTATGATGTACACTAGGCTTCTTGGTAGGCACTCTGACTCCTGAACTCTTGTGAAATCATAATTACCTATGCAAGTACAACTGTAGAATTTTGCTTATCATTGCACTGATACAGTGTATTCATACCAGAACCCTGGCACTTAATGCAAGTGGATGCATCACTATTTTAATTTTCATTTCTTTGTGTTTCAGAGTTTTTAAAATCCTTTTTGGGGGATGATGTAGCCAACCTCACTGTTTCACATCAAAAAATCCTACTGAAGTGGGTGAGACTTTTCCAGCAAAAGACATGGAATTATGGTTAATACCATCAGTGACATCATCACTCTTTGGCAATGGAAATGTCATGCTGATCGAGCAATAATAACTCAGACTGACAGATACATTGAGGAATAAGCAAATGTGATTCACCACTAATTTATCCCCAGGTATTTAGATGGCCACCAAGCATATTTGACTTGTTCCATAAATCCATGTATTATACAAATATGTACAGTGCTTGAAAATTAATTTTGAGTGTCATCTAACTTTTCTTCTGTAATGACTTTTGTTTGCTCAGACACGTGACCAAGAAGCAGGTAAACAATCAGGTATGAATTGCCAATGGCTAATGAATACTAGTCAAATGAACAGTTTGTGAATAACTTTTAACCTGAAAACTGCTTGTCTAAAATACCTGATGATTTCTTACAAATCAAAATGTATTTTGCCTGGTTTGTCAAACATATACATATATATACATGCACAAATCACATTTCTTGTATAATCACAGAGGTATCCAGTTTCAGGCAGTAATAGTTGAACAACTGTAGTTTGCATGAACTGCAATTAAGGAGTTTAGCATAGATTAGGATAGTCAAACAAGATTTCTACAATTATAAATTGATGATATAAAGCTCCAGTAGTTTACTCTTGATATCTTGACAGAACAATTTGGGATTAATCTGTGTAAAGGAGCAACTTTTCATTTTTTCAGAGAATTAGCTTCTTGGGTTTTGTCAGTCATTTCAGTCCAATTATCTCTTTCAATGTAAACATTTTAGCATCGGAGATTGTCTAATTAGAGGTTGTTCATTGCTAAAGAAATAGTCTGCAACAATAAGGCACAATTCACTGCAGTTTTGTTTCCTTTAGGTAAGCATTCACCCAAAGAATTTAAATATTTCCTCTAGTCATCCTGCAGCAGTTATGAGGGAAAAGGTCTATATGTAAAGTAGGTAATGATTTGACTTAAGGAAATAAAAGCATCTCACACAAATAGACACATGAAACAGAATTTATTAAACCGTGTTGATAAAGTCAAATTTACTAGAGAAAATTAATCACAAAAGCAAATGCAGTTTTCTGTATTTTAGTTTAGGATTTTTAGGCAGGGGCACATTTTAACATCCATGCAGATGAAAACACTTCAGTGAAACTTGCCTTCTCTAAGGTGTTTTTGTTTGTCTTTATCTGTTTAAATGAAACCTTTTTATTCTGTTTTGGTATTTTGAAGCTTTTGCCATTTCTGTGGATTTTTTGTCAATGTTACAGACCACTCAGCTGGCTGAAAACGCACTTTGATTTGAAACCATTATTATTTTCAGAGGAATATCGTATTTTGCAGCATTCCAGAATAAGTGGTACATAAAGACTTAAACTTTTAGAAGAGTTAGTGCACTAAAAGAAGTCCCGAAATGGTACATATAAAATACTTGAACGATGGTTCGATGAGGATCTCCGCAGACATCTGGGAGGCAAACTCGCTAACGCAGCCCCTGGAGCCACATCGGACTGCGCAGGAGTTTCATCTCCCGGAAGGTAGATGTGGAAAACAGAATCGCCAGTGTTTCGAGTGCCCTACTGGAGACAGCAAAAGAAACATCTTATCCACGAATGTCTGCTACGGTTTCCGCGGTTCCTACTCCCGGACTCCCTGAGCAGGGCAGCGCTGGCGTGCACCGTGTCCCCGACGCACCGCAACAAAATCTATTACCCGGGGCACGGCGGCAGCTCCGGCCGGACAGGTACTGCTGCAGCAACCTCTTCCCCGCCCGCTGGCAGGCGTCACAGCTGGGGAAACCGGCCGTCTACCTGAAGAGCGCGGTTCCCTCCGCCCTACCCAGGTGTTCGAAGGGAAGAAGCCTCGGTCAGGACGTCCCCCGACATGGGGGGGGGAGGGGGCACTGCAGCGTGTGCCGGTACCACCCCGGACCCCCGGCGATCCCCTCCCGCGCTGACGGTTGGCGCGGAGGCTTCCCCCGGGGAGACGGGTGCTGCAGCCCGGCGGCCGGGCAGTCGGCTCTGAGCCTTAGCGTCCCCTCCGAGAGAGAGAGGGAGCCTCGCTGCCCGGCAGCTGCCCGCAGGGAGAGGGGAGATGAGGGCAGAACAGGGCGGCCCCTGCCCAGGTGAGCGCTGCCGCCCTAGGGCGAGGGCAGGAGCGCCGCAGGCTTTACGAGCCGCCCGGGTCGCGAACTATCCTCGCCGCTTAACAGCGCTGGCAGGGCTGCTGGACGAGGGGAGAGGCTGCCCTGGGAGGGCATGCCGGCGGCGGGCCACCCGGTGTCCCCGGATTCCGTTAAGCTGACAGGCGGCGCGAGGCAGCACCTCCCTAACATCTGTGTCCCGCTCGGCCAAAGAAGTAACCAGGCCGAGCCGAGGGTAGTCCCGCGTCCCGTTGGCGATACCGCCCCGCCCTCCCGGCTCCGGAGCTAAGCTTCTGTGGACTCGGACCCGCCCGCCCGCCTCTTGGCGACGGCTGGCGTCCAGGGCAGAGCGAATTAGGGGCGAAAACGAAATACGTGGGATAGGGGCTTTCAGCGCAGCCCTCTGCCCTGCTCTGGCCCGAGC
This sequence comes from Galbula dea, assembly GCA_013399015.1. NCBI lineage: Eukaryota > Metazoa > Chordata > Aves > Piciformes > Galbulidae > Galbula > Galbula dea. The sequence goes on along the minus strand of VWZX01009039.1, from coordinate 2,445,422 downwards.
CCGCCCGCAGGTTTCCTTTGGCCTGCCGTTTCCCCGGCGGCTGCCCAGCTGAGAGAGACTGTAGCGTGGCCCGCTGAGGCGTCGTGCCGCCGGGACAGGCGTGCTGTGGCCGGGTTGCCCGGGCGGGATGACGAGGCGTCGGCCGAGGGTCCGGCAGTGGTAGCAGGGCACTCCTTCGAGGGGATGCGCGGCAGTCTGGGGACTGCGGGTGTGGACGACTTCGCCAGCCCGGGGACCCTGCCACGGCGTCGGGGTGGCGGCTGCGTGGTACGATAGGCTCCTCTGGTGAGCAGCGCCGCCTGTGCTGTAGAGCAAGGCCGGTGGCGGCCTCAGAACCGCGCCGCACCTGAGCGGGTCTGAGAGGGTTCAGGCGCCGCACCTCAGAGAGTCTGGGGTAGCCCCTTCGTGGAGCCAAACGTCTTGGGGGGCTGGGGCTGAGGGGTAGGTGGCTGCACATGTGCAAGTGGAGACTGGGGCGAGGGGGGCTGGAGCGCACACCTGTGATGCAGAACACCGGGGAGGGACTGTGCATCTCTGTATAGGAACGGGGGTTTGGTGCCCCACAGAAACGGAGGGACAGCTCTCTACCATTTTCATGGCAGGCACCGCAGGGTATTTGCCTTTTGATCTCGGTGGCTGGAAGTATCTGTTTAAAATAATGAGGCCGCATAGGGAGGATCTTTTTCTCGTCTCTCTCTCTGCGTTCCCTTTAGGTAACCGCTATGTTGTAGCTCCCGTGTGCGCGCCTGGCAGTGCGAGGAAGGGAGGCAGCCTGGGAAGCGCTGGCCCCGCCAGTGGGCGGTTTCTGGCGGCCGGGGCCGGAATTGGAAACGGCACTGCAGTGATTTTATCTGCCTCTTTGCAGACGAACACGCACATACGGGGCAATATTTGCCTCGTTCGAAGAAAATACAGATTGTTTTTTTGCTTTGAATGCGAGGTGGGAGCATGAGGAGAAGCGGACTTTAAAAGGGGATCGGAACCGCTTGGCGGTCGTTAGCGCCCTGTCCTCTTCGGCCTAAAGGGGGAACGGAAATGTGAGGATTTTATGAGGGCGGGGAGCCGGGTTGCGGAGAAAATATTGCCCGGGGCTGCTGGAGGGAACTAAACCGAACCGCGGTTGTCCCTTGTGCTCCGTCCTTTTTCGGGTTCCCCTTTCGCTTTACTCTGGTATCTCTTTAGACGTCCTGCCTTAAACTACCGCGAAAGGGAGGGAAGAGCGGAAGCATGTCCAGCCCAGAGAAGCTGATTTTATCCCGCCCCTCGGCCCCCCTGGCTGCAGCACCCGGGGAAAAGCCCGGCTCCGGCAGCCGTCCGCTCCACTCCCATGGCCAGAGCAGCGGAGGTGGAGGCGGTGGCGGGTCTCCTCCTCCTTCCCCCGCTCCGGGAGTCGGCTCGGCTGCCTGCAGCTCCCTCTCTCTTTTCCTAACAACCACTAGCAGCAGCAGGAGCCGCGCTGCAGGGACAGCCTCCTTCGCCGCCTCCGCCAGCATCGTCCCCAGAGCGGCAGTTGCTCCTTTCCTCGCTCCAATACCCTCCTTTTCCTCCGCTTCTCCATCTTCTTTTTACTTCTTGCCGCCGCCTCCTCGTTTCCCCTCCTCGTCTTCCTTTAACCTCACAAGTCTCCAAGGGAGGGAGGGAGGAGGAGAGGCAGCGAGAGCAGGAGGAGGAGGAAGAAGAGATGTTGGCGGAACAGCAGCAGCAGCAGCTCACTTGATCACCCATCCAGGCGGCAACGGCAGGAGGAGACTCTTCTGTTCTTCCTCCATCCAGGGCTTGCTGCTCCGTTCCGCAGCCGGCGGCTCCCGGCAGCACCACTCCCGGCTCCTCCTCTCTCAAGCCGCCTCTCGGCCGTGGTCCTGCAATTCCCTCGGTGCTGCAGCAGCAGCCTGCTGCGACGGGATCCGAGGAGGCGACGGTCCCGGCGGGAGCAGGACTCCTAGGCGGCAGCAGCGGCAGAAAGACGCCTTCTTCTCCTTCTCGTCTACGCTGCTCTTAGGGCCAGACATGGAAGATGGATCTAATTCTGCAAGCTGCTTTAGGAGGTTTACGGATTGCTTCTTGAACACAAGTAGGTACCGAAGCGCTGTGCCCGGCGGCGGGTTGCGCGTGCCTGAGGGGTAGCTGGAGGGTTGTGTCCGCGGCTGGGTGGATGCCTTGAGGAAAGGGCATTTCTTTGTGAGTGGCAGGGAGGCGAAGACACAAAGGAGCCATATACGCGGGGCGTGCGTGGACGCATGGAGGAGCGGCCGGGTGTGTATTGAGGATGCACGGACAAAGGGGATGCTCAGTGGAGCCGAATGCTCTTTGTGGGAGCGGGCTGTTAACGCCTCGGGGATTTCGGCACCGTTTCGGGATCACGCTGCGTACATGTGTGTCAGCCTTTTACTTGCTGCATGCTTAATTTGCTCAGGAATGATACATAGGGGAATGGAGACTTTCCTCCCGACTTACTTGAAGTAATAACAAGGAAGCATAATGGTATCGGCAGCTTAGAGAAAAGCGGCGGCGAAGGACCGAAAAGGGTGAAACGCATCGCTTCTTTCTGCATCCCTTGTCAGTTCCGCCACACGCCTGCAAATTCCATGTTTCTGATCCGGCGTTGGTATCGAGTGCCTCATTCCCCTGGCTGTGGCTCATCGCAAGGCGGGCGAGAAGCCGGAGAGGAAGCATGTGCTCCTTGCTGTGGGGGGTTGGCGCTGCAGTGAGGATAGTGTCCGGCTGCCGGGGAGGGCGGAATGAAGGGCGCTCCATAGCCTGACGCTGACGGCGAAACCCTCGCCGGCTCCCGCCAAGCCCAAACTTCGGGGGAAAGGCGCGGAGCAGCACTCGCCCCGTCCTACGGGAGCGGGACGAGAGCAGCCGCTCGGTGCGGGATCGCCTGGTGCTCTCCTCGCCTCGGGCGGGGGAGCCTGGCGGCAGCGGGTCTGCTGGCCGGCCCGAGCCGCTGAGGTGGGTTGCGAGAGTGGTGGGAAGGGTTTCGTACTGCAGAAGCTCCCCGTTCGTAGGCTCCGAACCTAGTCGACCCTACGACGTCCCCCTCGGCTGTATTGCTGCCTCTGCCTTCGGCGCCTTCCCCTCTTCTAGGCGTTCAGCGGTCACACGGTGCCCCGTTGGGGTGGTGTCCCCGTAACTGCCGGGACCTCGGGCCGAAAAGTACCGGGCTTGGGCTGCCAATGCCCTCCCGCCGGCAAATATGCTGGGACTCACTTTGGTCATGGAATTAATGAATTTACAAGCGGCCGGTGAATCGGGGTTGAAATACATGATTATTTTTTATGATAAACTTTTTTTTTTCTCGCCTACTGTTTTGATCCGTAGGGTTACAGCAGTCAGTTGTGGTGCTTTGGTTTTTTCCTTCCTTCCTTCTTGTGACAATTTCTTAGGGTTTAGGGATACCTCAGGGCATAAATCTAAGCTTAATGTAAACCTTAAGTTTAATGCATACTTTTATTAGAAGGCTTTTTGGATACAGGTGAATAGTATGTGGTTTGCACATGTATGTATTTTGGAAAGAGGTGAGAAGTATAGAGATGTCAGCTGAAACCTTACTGCTTGGCTTAATGCCTTACAGCTGTCTTTAGCATAATAGCCTAAAACCATGGTAGTACTTGTTATGTTCTGTGGTAGAGGTGAATAAAGATAACTATATATTTGTTGCATCGTCTTTTTGAAACTTTATGCTGTAGTTGAATATGTTACAGAGCCACATACTCCTTTCATTTTGAGGCCTGAATGGAATCCTAAGCTCTTCCAGTTTTTATTTTCTCAGAGTTTGAGAAGGGTAGAATGCTGTCATGTATGTGGTACAACTTTGATGTTGTAAAAGATGTGGTCTTGGGAACAAAGGACGGAGCTAGGGAATATGTCATGTAGGGCAGTTCTCTTCTATGTTAGACCAAGAAAAAGATGACATGGAAAACATCAGCTCTGTTCAAAACACCATCTTAAAAGCAGTGTTGGGTTCAACTTAAGCTGTTCTATGAACACAAGAAACCTGGTCATTTTTGACCGATTGTGACCTCTAACTGCAGATTTTCCTGCAGGCAGGAAAGGAGTAGAACGATTCTTTCCCTTGTGAGTTTACTGACGTGCAGCCTCTCTCTGTGGAGACACTTTGTGCTCTGCAGCTGCTCTCATGAAACTTTGAAGAACCTAAATGTCTGGTATCTCTGCAACTCTTTTACATGTGAATGAAACTGGCCAGTGGGCTCAAAAGATATTAGTGAGGTCAGACAGACATCCACGTGCGTGCGTATATTACAAATGTGTATGCTTCCCTCCCTCCCTGAGCGATTGCATAAGTCTGATTTCCTTAGGAAGCCCGGCTGAAGAGAGGAGTGGAGGGAAGTCGAACAAGATACTCTTCAGTTCCAGTGCAGCTACCGCAGAGAGCACTTGTCCAACTGTTTGGAGTACTGTGTATAGTCCTGGTTCCAGTGCAGCCGGAAGGCTATTATTGTTTTGAAGTGGATGAGATCATGTAGAATAATGAAAATAATGTGCTGCATCCCATAGCTTTTGTTTCCTGAATTGTATTTTAGGTTCTAAATCATACATATATACACTGTTTGATTTTAAAGACAAAAAAAGTCTAAATGTTTTTGCAGGGAAACTGAAGAGTTCTGTTGGGAAGAGTCTTGAGATGAGGTCTTTTGGAAGGCAGATTTAAAAGTGTCTTAACAGAATCCTCAAGACTGGAAAACAATGAAATTGCTAAGGATGCATTCTTCTTTCTCCTCTGAGCTCTTTCAACTTGCATGCTCTCCATTCAGGATTGTGTTAGAAAGTTCTTGATACTACTAAAATTTTAGGTTCTGCAATACTCAGTTCTTACCATGTCTGGCTGGTTTTGTTTTTAAGATTCCTAATAAAGCACTGGACTGGACTGCAGAAGCTTATATGAACCTTGTGTGGTGTGTGTTGTTTTTCTTAACTGTTTTAAATCTGTAGCTTGGTGCATAACATAGTGTTCTGAGAAACTTTTAGTACTTGACATCCTGGATCGGTTCTCCAGTGGAGTTTTAACATATTTAGGGCACTGCAAGCTGCCAGGTATTCCAGGTTTCTGTGAAATGGCTTATCTTCAGGGGAACATCCCATGTTTCTTCTCTACTCAGGGTCTCTCATTCTGCACATGTGTAACATTTAATCTGTGTCTCATGAGTCTGCTCACAGGTATGAGTATTTTACAGTTTGGGGGCTTTCTGCTTGACAGAGTAGTGTCAGTATATTGATATTTTATACAGAGCTACCTTTTATCTGGCCTTTTATTTTTTTGTGATGCAGCAAGTTTATCCTGCACCTTCACGTGCCAGATGCTAAGACTTTCCATTCTGAGGAAGAGAAGATAGAGTAAGGTCTACAGCTGTTGAAGTAAGTTTTAAATGAAATTAAAAGTATTCCTGTTACCTGCACTAGTGGGAGAGTTGACTCTCTTTTTTTTCCTGATCTGTGTATTCACTACTTGCAGTTAGGGTTTTGCAAGCCAAATGCTGATCTTCAGCAATTAATCCCATGTGTAAAGGTGGATGGAGTTTGGTTTTGCAATTAAATCATCCTTAACATTTAGATGCTGATGTAGAAAATGGAATTGTCTCTGGTTTTCACCTTGGGGATTTTGGCTCTGGATTAATTGAAAGCAAAATTGTCACTAGCACAGCATATAGTTATGAGGAAAACTGATGTAATTCAGCAGCTCCCATCAGGACTGATGTTTCATAATTCCACATTTGGCATTAACGTGTAGGAACACCATGTATCCTGAAGCACTACCATTCTATTTAGAGGGATAACAGACCAATACAGCTAGGCAGACAGCTAGGAATGGCATGGAAAGGGAACGGAAACCATTAGAGGACAAGCAGTTAACAGCAAAGGAGGGCTTGGTTGTCCCACTCAGGTATTTTTATAAATGGCTGTCTATAAAGCATGCAGTTTACATCTGAAATAACTAATCCTATCTCTTTGAGGACTCAGCTCTACTGCCTTTGTTTGCCTGATGGTTTGGGGGTACCTACTGCTCACAGGCCTTGAGAAAGGAGGTAACGTGGTTGTCACTGTTAACTCTGTAAGCTTACTCCTTGTGTAAAATGGACTGCAGAAGGTGGGGTGGGGTGAGTTGGGAGACGGTTTCTTTATGTCACTTGTTCGAGGAGGATGGCAGCTTAGTTAACATTCTAGTACAAGGCTGTTGGCTCCAGTCACCCCCTTTGTGTCCTCCTTTGTTTTGCTGTTTAAGCCATACTCACTGGCTGGGTATTGTTAAAAGATGAGGTTTTAATTTCAACATATACATGGGTTGGTGACTGGATTTTGAAACAGTTGTATAAATGCTCTAATGATCCAGTAACGATTTAATGCATATGGTTGGCTTACTTGCTTTTAAATCTTCTGTTATGCGGATCAGTACAACAGTACATCTTGTTCAGTTTTAAGATTTTTGTGCTGTATTCTAACACAACTAGATTATCCATGACATTATCACAGTATTCTCAAATCATGAACTTAGTTTTAGATTTGGAAAATAAGAATGAGAATCTCTGTGTGTATTTATGACTTGAAAATGGCTTATACAGCTTATTGGTCAATATTAACCTTGTCTACAATTAAAATCTTATTTCAGTTTGAGGCTAATATGAACTAATTTTTTTAATGCTACTGTTAAGCATTTTAATTTCAAGCCATTATGTTTAATACTTTAAAGTCACTGCTTTTTACAATATTTGGGGGGGTTTTTTTGCATTTTTGGCACTATTATATTCTAAAAGAAAGATAAAATGGTAAGTAAAAAAAATACAAAAAGGGCTGTTTGTTTTTTATACTCCCTCTGCCGGCTGCTTCAATCACAAGTACTTGCACTTGAACTTTATTACTAAATCTACTCTTTCTTTACTATTTTGTTTTGTCAAAAGGGCAGTAACGTGTAATGATTTCAATCTATATTGAAAAAGTCTAATTGTTAAACCAAGAAACACTATTTGCAGGAACATAAAATTTGACACCTTTTCTATGGAGTAGTGTTTTCATTTTTTATACTTTGTATTGATTTGCACTCTAAAAACAATTGCATCTTTTGGTGTGTGAGCCACATTTTCTCTAGTAAATATCATGGAAGTAACGATTCATAAATTGTTCCGGTGTAACAAATTCACTGTCCAGCTTTGAAGAGCAGTGGTGGCAAAACCTAAGCAATTATGCTATGTTTTGTTATGTTAAAAAAAATTCAAGTTACCATTCATTTTCAGAGTTTGACTTCCATCTACATAATTAGCTTCAAGGCTGCACTCAAAGTATTCTGTAGATGTAATGGGTAATTTCTTGTTTTATTCCACTCATATTCAGTAGTGTTCATCCTAAATATTTATAACATTCAAAAATACTAATTCTCAGGAACTTCAGAGATTATGTACAAGGATTGCTGTATATATTATTGAAATGAAGCCACTGCATTCTCCATGTGTGTCAGTTACTGTTAAAATTGTTTAGTAGTTCTCGTTGATGCTTCTGCTAGAGATTCAGATTTGCTATGTAATGTGTCCTCGCTTGTGCTGGTACTTGGCTTCCTACTGTCAGAGTTTGAAGAGTGCCACCTACTGATTGACAGCTCCTAGCAGTACTTCCTTTCCATCTGAAGGCTCTCACAGATGAGCCTTGCTGATCTTGCGGGCTGTGACAGGTTGATGTGATTGAATGTGGCAACTGTGTTGAATCAAGCCTCATCTTTGACCTCTTCTCTTAAATGATGCTATTTTTTCTTTCTAATTTGTTTCAAGGTGAAGAAACAGGATTTCCCTTCAGGGAGGTGAGCTTCCCCTACCTCCCCTTCCCTGGTTTTAAATGCTTGTGAGAAAGTGGTGCATTTCTGTGGTTTCATCACTTCTTTTTAAGCTGTCATAATTAGTGTGGGAGGAGCCAGCTTAGCTGATGTTTATAGAAGACTTTGGTTTTTGCTGTGCCAGACAGTGTATTGATGCATTGCACGCTCAAATGAGACAGTTCAATAGGCAGGTTACAGACTTGCAATCCTGACTTTATTAGCAAATGAACATTGAAAAATGATCATGATATGTTTATTTTTGCAGAGGAGAAGGACAATCTGGTTAACAGGTTCTACATTTTTGTGGTAAATTGATGAATTTGTCTTTACTGCTAGTAAACACTGAGAATGCTTTATTTCAACTTGGAAGTATGCTAATTATTTTTGTAGAAAAAACCCCCACAAACTAAAAAAAAAAAACCCAAACAACCCACAACTTGGCAAGAGTATGATTTAGTTCCAAAAACTGTATCATTTACGTGTTTACAGGGAATTTTATTTCAGGGTTCTTTTTATGTATCTTCCCAGTAATTTATCACCACAGGAAACTTCATTACTTCCCAGCTCCTAAGCACCTTGTCATGGGTGGCATTAAGAAGAAAAAATATTATGTTTCCAAATTGCATATTCTTTTGAAAAATACGTTGATAGCATGTTTTAGTCTGAGTGAGATTTTTAACAATAAAATGTTGCATCATTAAGCGATGCTAAATCATACGGCTCAGTAGCACTAGAATTGACTATATTACTTGAAGGCTTTCCAGAGTAGTTCTGGCTCAGGAATACCAGCAGAAAAGGCTTTTGGATGTTACCTTTAGAGAATTCATACTCATTTTAGTGGTTTCTAATTAAAATAATAGTAAATGTATATAATAATAAAAATAATCAACATAGAAACACCAGTAGTAATCTCACCTTCTTTGTTGGAACCAAGTAAGAGATGGTCAGAATCTCAGACCAGTTAATCCACTTTATATCTGGGAACTGTGAAGGTATAATGTTTCATTAGCATTTACTGATCTGATTCCTTATTGATGCATTACCAACCAACTCCTCTGCAACTGAGCTGTACTCCTCTTAACAAAGTTTATTCAGCTGTTAATAATTCCAGCATTCTCCTTTCCTCTCATCTTTCCACTTGCATCAAAAGAAATCCCCTTATGGCAAGCCTCAAATAGTTCCTAAAGGAAAGAAAACTTGCATCCAAAGTTGTAACAACTTTGTACAGAAACCTTGCATTTCTGATCCTTCTGATTCTTATGTACCCAAAATAGCAGATATTTCTAGCTGCTGAGAAATCACAGAATCGTCAGAGTTGGAAGGGACCTTAAAGATCATCTAGTTCCAACCCCCCTGCCTGGCAGGGGCACCATCCACTAGTTCAGGTTGCCCAGATCGCCATCAAGCCTTGTCTTAAAAGCTTCTAGGGATTCACCTTAACAATATTGTTTACTTTGATTCACCCTGTGGAATATTTCTTAATTGGAAGGAAAGATGCCACTTTCTCTGCCCTAGGTATTTCAGCAGCATTTCTGCAATGTTGGGGTGTTCTGCTGGTTCAGAGAACAAGATGCTTAGCCTGAATTGTGGTGGCTAAGTGTGCATCCTGTTTATTCTTTTGTAGTTTTCTTCACTGCCAATTTTTATTTCTCCATTGTGTTTTTTGATAATATTTTATCTACTTTCAAGTTTGGTAAAACTGCTACCCTCTCATCTAATGGTCTTTGACTTATTCTAGAAAAAGAAAAGTTATGTACATTAGTATTTCCCTAATGATTTTTTTCCATAATGCATAGCAGTTAAGTTTATGATAATTCATTCTTCTACTTACACTTTTTTTTGGTTTATATTTTGTTTTTCTTTCATGTATATACAGATACCTTGGCAGCTTCTCCAGACTAAATTCTTTCTTGGAACATAGCTCTGTTGGCTGTGCTTTCTTTGCATGGTGCTCTCTTTCTTTCAGTTGTATCTGTATTTTTGGCTTAATATTATTTCCTCCTTGTCCACCCATCAGCTTATTTTAGCTGATATTTCCTTCTTGATTGCTGAATTGTGTTGATTTTGTTTCTTCCTGCAGTGGGCCTGTGTCTTATCCTGCCTTTTAAAAACTCTTCTTGTTTTCCCCAACTGCTTTGGTTGTGAAAACACTATGCTGCTGTTACTCTTCTGGTGTAGTTTACTTTGGCTGTATTGTCTATTTATTTATTTATTAAGACTAAATTTTACATGGTAAACTCTTGCTACGTGTTCTGTATTTGCAGTGACTCATTGTATTTCCTAATCTGCCACTGTTTGTCCTGCCCTAAGTGTGATGTCAGTAGAGATTTTTTTTCTTGCCTTTTTTTTTAAGCAGACATAGGACTGATGAAAGTTACTGTTTGATGTAACAGGAAACTGAACTAATCTGTTCTCAAAACAGGCACTGCCTTAGCCAGTGTGCTCAGATTTCATAATGCCAGGCTCCCATGTCTCATGCTTGTGAGCAAATGACCTTTGTGCAGAAGTGTCTCACTGTTCTTGTTTCTTCAGACTTCAGTTTTCACCAGTGAAGATTCCTGAGAACCTTTACTGAGATTCCGACCCTTAAGAAGCTGATTTTTCATGAATCATGGGTCTTAAATGTAGTTCTGTGGCCTTCAGTTCATGACTGTGAATGCAAGAGGGTCTTGGGATTAGGCGTGCCCCTTGGAGAGATGCTTTTGAGAGGTCAGAGAGTGTGGTTGACCTGCAGTCTCCAGTGCTAACACAACAGTGCATTCCCCTTACAACTATTGGCTTAGATGTTGTGGTGGTAGAAAGAACAAGATCATCTGCCCTGTTGTAGGAACTGTCATAGGCTGGTTTTGGGTAGGAATGTTCTCATAGGTCGCATGTTTCTTTCAAACCATTTTTGGACTTTCCTTGGAACTATATGCAGTGCTTATACTTTTGAACTAAGCATAGAGGGGATGTGAGCTCAGGCTCTGGCTCTGTCCATTCTGCTTAGTTTTTTGTGTGCTACTTGGTTCATTTTAAACTGATGCCTAACTGCTCGCGTTTGTGTTGGGAGAAAGCAAAAGGAGATTGTTTCCAAAAGGTAGTAGGAATGTACTTACCTGTTCTGACCTTGTGTAAAGTGAAAAGTTTAGCTTTGTGGACACAAACTGTGTCATGCTTCTTTACTTTGTGGCTAGAGAACAGAGACATAACCGTGTGGACCAACAGAGGAAGCTTTATACTGTTTGTGGCAGACCTTGTTTCTACAGACTGAGTTCTAGCGAATGAACCACAGGATCTACAAACTCCTATATGGAAGATTGGTCAGTGAATAAGGGACCATTGCTAGAAGATATGGCATGTTATCTGACTCAGTGCAGTTATTTAGCTTGACTGTCTTTGTTCCCACAACTTGCTACTTTGGACAGCTTCTTTAATTTACATGTAGTCACAAATTTTATGTTCGTAGGGAATGAGAAGACACCAACATTGTCAGTTGACAAAGATGAATGAAATGTGTGTGGTGATACCATCTGATGTTGATGAAAAATGGTGGAGGCTTATCCATCTATGGCAGTAGTATTAAAGTGGCAAAAATCAGAAATAGAAAAAGGAGAAGATGGGGAATGGTTAGCTTAACATTTTTATTGCTCAGAGGAATGCGATTAGAGCCGAAGAAAATGTTCATCCTTGTAGGCAAAGCTATTTATAAACTGAGAGGTTTCTTTTGAGGTAGATGAAAGACCTGATATGTAAATATCTCCCAGCAAATCATCAAATTTTGAAGAAATCTTTTCAGTAAAGTATAAAATTTCATTGGAATGTAAAATCATAAGTTTTTTTGAATGTAAGGGTTATTTTTCTTTTAAATGTCATAAATGCTTGCTTTCTGCATAACTATAATTTTTTCCCTCTTTTTAGTAGCAATGTAAACAGTACCTGGTGAATCTTATGTACTTTATGAATGTACTCACAAAATATATTTGAATTTATTTCTTCACTTTTTGTAGCTTAATTTTATCTTCACTCATTGGCCAATTGCTATTTGACAATCTCTTGCGTATGCCTGCTGGCCATGTCTTTTACCATTTTTTTACTATGTCACTGAAAGTTTTACTGCTCTAGCCTGTGTAGTTATTTTGGGTTTTTTGGGGGGGAAGCTTTATGTGTAATTTAGTAACTTACCTACCTTCAGGGTTAGAAAAGACCTCTAAGATCATCAAGTCCAGCTGTTGACCCAACACCACCATGTTCACTAAACCATAGAATGATAGAATTGTTAGAGTTGGAATGGACCTTAAAGATCACCTAGTTCCAACCCCCCTGCCATGGTCAGGGACACCTCCTGCTAGATCAGATTGCCCAGAACCCCATCCAGCCTGGCTTTAAAAACTTCCAGGGATGGGGCTTCCACCACCTCTCTGGGCAACCTGTTTCAGTGTCTCACCACCCTAGCAGTGAAGAACTTCTTCCTAATGTCTAATCTAAATCTACCTTCCTCTAGTTTGCATCCATTCCTCCTAGTCCTATCACTGCCCAACATCCTAAGAAGTTCCATACCAGCTTTCTTGTAGACCCCCTTCAGATACTGGAAGGCCACAATAAGGTCTCCTTGGAGCCTGCTCTTCTCCAGACTGAATAACCCCACTCTCTCAGCCATGTTGCAAAGTGCTATGTCTACATGTTTTTTTGAACACCTTTAGGGATGGTGACTCCACCACTTCCCTGAGGAGCCTGTTCCAATTCTTCTCTTTCAGTGAATACATTTTTTCCTAATATCCAATCTAAACCTCCCCTCATGCAATTTGAGGCCATTCCCTCTTGTTCTATAACTAATTACCTGGGAGAAGAGACCCCCCCCCCCACCTTGCTACAGCCTCCTTTCAGGTAGTTGTAGGGATTGATAAGGTCCCCTCGGAACCTTCTCTTCTCCAGACTAAACAACCCCAGTTCCTTCAGGTGCTCCTCGTAAGACTTGTGCTCTAGACCTTCACCAGCTTCGTTGCCCTTTTTCAGATGTGGTCCAGCAACGTGAACTGCTTTAGATGGCTCTAGCTATAGATACATTGTGATTGTAGCTAACATCACTGTGGCTTGTTACTTTGTTGATGGTAACCTCTTACTTGTTCATGACAAACGTTGATTGTTTACAAGATGGTGTTGCAGTTGTTACTTTCTGACTTGCCTGCAAGGCTGATTTTGTGTTTGTTTTTGTTCATTCAGCTGTGTGTACCTTTTTTAAAACAAAAAAACCCATTGAGCTACTCTCTTAGCATCTGGCAACATCTTGTTTTAACAAATTGTGTTTGAATGGAAGCAAGTAGCCATTCTGCTGTGCTCAGAAACACTTTTTCACGACTTGTAGAAGGAAGTTTTTGTTTTTCTTATTTGACAGCAATTGTTTTGGCATTTGTGGAGCTGAAGGGAGGAATGGTAAGGAAGTTGAAATCTGCTATATATATGAAAATTGAAAAGAGAGCATATGAGCGGTTACATAGTTATGTTGAGCAGTGTTGGGATATTGGAATTCTTTTGCAAAAACATAAATTGGTAAGACTTAAGCTTTGTTTAAATATAGAAGTCTCTTGTGCTGAACTTCACTTTGGAACTCAGAACTGAGTTTTGTAACTGATTTGAGAGTCTGTATACAGACTTCTGTATTGTCTTCAACTAACGTAACTTTGGTAAGTTTTAGACTACTCACAGATGAGCTCTGGTAAGTCTTCTAGTGGCATCTGAGATCCCTGCTCCTCTGCTCGAAGTCATGACCAGTTGAGCAGAGGTAGCAGAGGAAAGGTTCAAGCACACTATTTGACTTCTTAACCTGTGATAGATTAGCAGAGGTGAATGTTGCTAATGTATTGAGCTGTAGACTGCTGTGATTGGTGAAGAATTGTAAAAGTGACCTTGAGTCCTACCTGTGTGTTGATAACTTGTAGAAGCATGTTGCAAGAAGCTGTTAGGAGCAGTGAGGACATAAGCAATGTACACCTATTTGCTTCATTCTGGTTTCTGTCTGTTAATGCTGGAACATGTCTGACCCCAAAGCAAGCTTTTTCAAGGAGCTGAAATGGTAGATACTTGTTGACTCTCTCAGGTGTAGGGGGTGTAGGGAAATTTCTTGCTGGTTAAGTTCCTGAATAAGCTCACTGTGGAGTCAGAGGGCCAGAAGTCCTGATGGGAAAACAAGCCACATCAGCATGTTGCTGGGAGCTGATGAGAGCATAATCCATTTCATCAGCAGCTCATCTTAAATCAGTTTGGCTGTGCTTGGTACAGTTGCACCATAGTTGAGTGGTCACTTAAAGTTCACATAAACTAACTCTTCTGTTTGAAGAAATGGTTTAATTCTTTCTCTTTAAGGCTGTGCTTTCCTACACATGTGTACTCCTTCCTTGTGCAGACTCATTCATTTGGCCTCATGGTGATCTAGTTTGAAGAGCTGCTCTCAATTAAAAGAGACCAGGATTAAAAGGTGAGAAGATACATGCTCTTAAAAAGATAAAGGATTTCTAAAAATAAGTTGGAAGTGCATGTTTAAAATGTGTTATATAAGGTGATATATATTTCCCCATTCAGAGATGGGGAAATACCATGATTTATGTAATACAGATTTTGCCATCTTGAAATTCAGCTTTATGAGGCCTCTACTTGCACGCTGTTTTGGTTTTCGTTTTGGTATTTGTTCCATACAACCCTGTTGCACCCCAAACTTTTGCTTTGCTTGCCTGGTAATTTACCCAGCCCAGATAGTGCATGATGTTTATGATAGTAAATGTTATTCAGGATCTCTTTTTTTTTTCCTGAGCAAACCATGACTCCTTCTGATTCTATAGTGAAGACCTTCCAAAGAGTGTGGCATTGCTAGTTGTTTTATGGACCTTTCTGCTGGTGGTGGATGTATGAAAGTTTTCTGGGCATGATATAATTTTTTTGTACTATGGGGCAGTAATAGACCCTTGACACTTGCATATTACTGAAGAATGCAAAAGGAATTAGACAGAAGTACACGAATATTGACTGGTTTTGTGTGTGTCAGTGATTGGAGATAACCTGAAATAATGATATCTGCCTCCCCTACTCACCACCAAGTGCTGGATGAGCACAGACTAGTTCTAACAAAACCTGTAAGTTTTCTAACCCAGGAAGTTGTCTAAAACTTAGTTGATATGAACACCTCTGTCATCTTTCCAAGCAGCTGGGAAAACCATTTTAAGTTAGGTGAGTGGCTATAAAGTACAAAACTAGCAGAAATGCAATGAGACTTCATGACCTACCTTCTAATCTGGGGATCCCTCTGCCAAACAACATCGCTTTTAATGGTCCAAAGAGAATGTTACTATAGCTTCCTGTGACTTAATTTGTTGTTGTGTTTATCTGTTTCTGTAAACAGCTCCCAGACACTGGGGATCTAGAGCTTTGAATGAGAACATAATAGTACATCATTCTTGCAAGGCTGTAGTAAAACCAGCTTAAATGTGCATGTATTAAAACCATGAAGTGAGGCAATGATTAATTTTTATGAGACCTACTTCTGCTGCTACTTTTCTAAGAAACATTTTCATTGGGGGAAGAGTTACTGTTGTAGCAAATACCATTATATTCATGGAGAAATGGTAGGAACATTAAAGACGAGGAGTTTATTTCACCAGTGTCAATAAGACTGGAAGGAGGAAAAAAAATGAATGAGGAGACAGAAGAGAAGATATCCTTCAGGTACTTCTAGACTGTATTTGCAATTCATGGTTTTCTGGGCACTTAGCATTTTCTGTTTCATTTATTGATTCTGAGCATTAGAATTTGCAACAATGTTACTTCACTTTTATAAAACAAATTTGCTCTGGGTTTCAGAATATCGTTTATTCCTCCTGTGTGTTTACTGGTACAATCTGGCCATGGCTAATTGTGCTGCAGTCAGTGCTGTTGCTTAAGAAATGGTATTAAGCAGTACTGAGGGAGAACTGCAGTTCTGTAATGTGATGTTTCTTCTAGATGTTTTCATAACTGTCATGATTTGAGCCCACCCAGCTGGGAACAAAGGAACACAGCCTCTCACTTATGCCTTCCTCCCTCCAGTGGGATGGTGAAGGAGAAAATGCTCAAAAAGGCTTGAAGGGGAGGACAAAGGACAGGGAGAGTTCATTCACCAGTTACGCTTATGGGCAAAAAGCAGACTAGACTTGGGGAAAGAAAATCAATTTAATGTAAGCAAAATCACCACCATTTCACCAATTGAATCAGAGTAGGACAGTGATAAATGCAACCTGGGCTGAAATACACTTTCTCCCCAGTCCATCCTTTCTTCTAGGGTCTGGCTTTTCTATGTTGCCCCTACCAGGACAACATAGAAAACATACTTTATATGTCTTCATATTTTTAGTTACTTTACTTGCATGTTCTTTCTGCTGAAACACTGTGATTCTGCTCAGTTCTGCACTTGTGACAGTAAGAAAAAGACTAATAACCTCTAAAAGCCAAGCAATTTGGTGGGCATTAGATCTGAAGTCTGGATGTTCCACCTGCTTTTTCTTCTCTTTCTGCTTCCTCCACCAATTTCTTTCTGCCTAGCCTTTGTGATGCCTGGAATGTCTTCTATCCCATAAGGTGGGCAGAACTGTTCTTTTTTAGTGGATGCTTGTTCATGTCTCTGTGGTTTTCCTAGCTGCTGGTTTTCATGAACTCATCTGATACATGTATTGTTTGGTCAAATTTGATTGCAGTTAGTCATGAGGTCAAAATGTATTTGTAGGGGGAAATTTTGCTGCTGAAAAACAGTAAAACAATTACATGCCTTGTTTCTTTTGACCTTCTAAAGACTTTTCTGGGTTTTTGTTGATCTTTATTAGTTCTCTCAGTAGCACTGAGATTCTATTAATGATGCCTCTAATTTCTTTGGATTCCTAAAATTTTTGATGTTTTGTGCATAAAAGGCAGATGCATAGCTTCTAGGGGGGAGGTCAATGATGTTTTCAGTAGCTTCTTCCTTCTCAAGTGTAATTTACCAAGGGACTCTGCAATCGAGTCATTGTGATGGGAAGTGCATCTCAACTGATGTAATGTGCTTGTGTTTCCTGGAAACAGAATAAAATCACAGCTCTGCTCCATTAGTGCAAGATTTGTCATTGATTTCAGTTGCCATGAGATTTTACTGCTATCATTTGATCTTTTGGTTGTAATGGGTTGTTCATGCTTTACAAGTATCATTTCCTGACATCAGCCCCTCAAAGCAGTGTTGGAAGTTTTTATTCATGAAGAGTATTTTTACAAAATATTTTGAAATATGGCACAGCCTAATCTTATTTCAGCAAAACTTCTAGGCTCTTCCTCTGCAGATTGTGCTAAAACAGTCAGCATAATTGGTACAACAAGAGGGGCTAGATGCATAAAGCTGGGTGGACTTGATAGATAAATTCTATAATAGAAAAAATATTTATCTAATTTGTATCACTCCCATCAGGAATATATTTTCTGAGGAAAATGCATTGTTTCTTCTCTGCGGTGGAAACTAAAATACATTAAGTTGAAACAGTATCACCTTGATCCTCTTTGCTGCAACAGTGTATGTTTAAGTCAAATCACTTTGCTCTGTTACACACGATTTTAACTATTTTGTCTAAAAACTCATTCAGCCTGCAGTAGAAGCACATTGCATTTCATCATTTGCAGAAATGCTATGCTTTTTTTTTTTTTTTCTTCAAAGATATAAACCAGAACTGTTCAGTGACTACTTCTGAATGTTGTTCCTTACCTCTGGATAATGATGACTGTGTTGCTAATTTTTTTTACATGACTTTGCCTGTGTTGACTTCAGAAAAAGTAAGTTATGGTGACATATGGAAGAACATGAGCTTGATGTAATACATGTGGTTGGTCTGAATGCTTGGAGTGTCCAGTTGTTTTTATTTGGTCACAATTGCTAGAATACAACACATAAATTTACCTTATTGATAATTTGTAGAGTGAATAATTTTGTAATGAATTTCTGAACAGAAAATCTTCAAGAATACTCTGTCTTCCCTTAGGTGTTTATCCTTAGTTTTGGTGGGGATCATAGCAGTGGAGTAGAGGAGAGGTTTGGGACTTAGTAACATTAGCTGATTTTTCCTGTAAGGCAGTGGTAGTATAGGGGGTGGGAAAGCATGCAACTAATTAAAGAAGACATTGTAAAGCAAAAATGTCCTTTCTGTGTCTGGACACTTTGATCACAGAGAAATTTTCAGAATTCAGCTGGATTTGCATTATGTTGTTGTGATATGTTCTGTAGAACTTCTTAGGCATTTCATCAATTACTTAAGTATGCAAATATGGGAGCAAGAATTACTACTTGCAAAGGTTCCCCTTATTCTTGATCACAGTGGTGCTCTGTTGTCTCTGTATTATTAAAAATAATGGTAATTATTTGTGTTATGAGTAATTGCTTGTGCTATTCTGTAGCCTATGATCTCAAGGAAGTTTGCAAGTCACTAGCTGAACCTTATGGCAGCCTTGATGGGAAGAGGGTGGTAGCTAGACACAGTTGTTGTTTCTGTATGCTACAGAGCAGAAGACTCAATGGTTGGGTTTTTGTGTGTTCAACTCTGCATAAATCTTGCTGAAGAAAACTTCTGCAAGTGCTTTAAAAACACTAGGATAGAATAATTTTGTAAATTGAAATAAAGTGTAGGGTTTGTAACAGCTTGAAGGTATTTATTCGCTTTGTGGTCATTCTGTGGCTGTTGTTTTTCCAGGCCAAAGATGTATTTGCAACTCCAATCCCAATAAAAGAAGAGTTAGATACAAATCCCAATAAAAGAAGAGTTAGATGAGACTGGTGCACAGTTTTTGGTTGGTTTTTTTTTTCAAATACACTTTTTTTGTTTTAGGTGAGGTAATGTGTCTCTAAACATATTTGTGAATTAGATGAAGACTGGTTTAGCTTCAGATTTCAGGCAAATGAACTTGAAAGGACGCTTACTGGGTGTTCTGAAGTAATGAGTAAGTTACATTGAACAGGTGAAAGGTGTATTTTTTTAAGTTGCTGATGCACTCAGTTTCTACTTAATAGCAATCTCATCTGAAACAACTATCATCCTCTTATTTAGTTTTTTGGTCATTAAAATAATATTGAACCAGTATTTTTTTCACATGGCCTTTCTGTAGACTCATACATTGGCACAAGCTCAAGGGCATGAACTGCATTTTGTGTTTATAAAGAAAATGGAAATCAAGGGGAAGGAGAGAATTGCAAGCAGTGGTCATTTTTTCTTATGAAACTTCTACAAAGCTATGCTGCTGGTTTCTCCTTATGTGGATGCCTGACAGGAAATGGAAAACACTTCACTATGTACCTCGTGATAAAATTTAGGGCCTTTTTCGCTGCTGGCCTGCAACTTGAAGGAGTGAGGATGGCAACTCATGGTTTGCTTATGAAAGGATTGTGATGCTTTCAAGGAAACAAAATATTAAATAGCTGTTGTATAAGGGGGCACCAGTCATAAATATGCTAGAGGTGTATTTCTGAATCATAAGTTGCATTTTGGACTTGAAACCTGAGTATTTATTGCCCCAGTGTTTGTGGCAAGTATTAAAAATGAGTTAAGGGCAATACTGACCTTGTAACAGCTGGAATATTGGAACATAGGTACAAATTTCCTAATTGGATCCTGTGTATAGGCAGATCCCTGCTTAACCCTTCAGCTGATTGTGCAGTGTTCAAGGCTGAAAGTTTGTCAGTGTAGCAGACCATCGAAGATCCCTAACAAATGCATGAAGAGAATGCTAAGGTAATTATTATTATTATTAGTAGTATAAGGATAATTCATTTAATTAACTTCATTTCACATTTTGAAGAAAGCACAGTGGAACTGGCCAAATCAGTATATTTGACATTTGAGTGTGTTTAGTGCATTATATTTAACTGAGTTTTTCTCTCATGAAAGTGGAAAGCAAGAAGCTGATGGAATATCTGGTTCACAGCATATTTGAGACCCTTTACTCAGCTCAGCAATAGTTCACAGCAGTAGTTCATATTAAAGCACTTGCTACCTTTGCCTTGAATTCAGTTTAATTTTCCTGACTTTTAAAAAAAGTTGCAGGACTTTCCTTTCTTTGACTCAACAGGATGGGCTTATGCCATCTTTGAAAATAAGCAGGCTTTGTGAAAAGACATGTTAGTTATTGTTTCAGAGGCTCTGGTGAGGAAAGAGTGTGCTGTTGGTTATGGTTGAGAGACTGGAGTCCAAAATATGATTGTAAGGTAGCTACCATTCTACAGCTCTTCTTTTGAGATTCACATAGTGGTATGTAGACAGTGGTTGGTTCTTCAGTGCTGTGGCATTTTGGACTACTGTGCTGAGCAGGTGAAGTTACCCTTCATATGACTGATTTAATGGTCAACAGGAGGAAGAAAAATAGTACTTTTAAATGCTGTTGTTAAACTCTAAACTGCTAAAGCTGTTGTAGTTTCACTTAAGTCACCTGCTTCCTTGCCTTGCTGATTTTTAATTTATGCATGATTTAGATTTATGGTAAATACATTTTTCTTTACTAATGTATTATATCTTTGTCAAATTGCCATGTTGTATTCATGTAGAAGGTGGGCAGCTGGTGGAAGCTAAGGTAGGAAAGAGAGTACTACCAAGTGCTGGTTACAGTATTTTTAGCAACATAAACTGATCTGTTCGTTTTCTCCTAAAATACAGAGGTGGTATTCCTGGTGGGACGAGATGATGGCTTTGCCTCCCCTGTTAGGGCCATCTGGTGAAAGGCTGGGAGAGCCTTCAGTGGCCTTTCCTCCTTCCAAAACTTCTCATACGTTTTGTTAATTGATTTGTACCACAGCCACCTAGTAGTTGCAGTATCTTCAGGAAGGGGGAGGGAGGTTGGTTGTTTTTCATCCCATCACAACTCTAGTTTCAGAAGAGACTTTTCTCTGAAAGACCCAACACCTGCCCTCATGTTGATAGCTTTACCAAGGGAGAGCAGCTGTCAAATCAGTGAGATTGTTAGTTTTATAGATACCCATAATCTTTTTGAGAAATATCAGGGGTGGCTATCTAGCAATTACAATTCTGTGACTGCTTTAAGTAGCTATTTTAGAGC
This sequence comes from Galbula dea, assembly GCA_013399015.1. Lineage (NCBI taxonomy): Eukaryota > Metazoa > Chordata > Aves > Piciformes > Galbulidae > Galbula > Galbula dea. The sequence goes on along the minus strand of VWZX01009039.1, from coordinate 2,424,544 downwards.
TATTTATTGTCTCGACTAACTCTAGCAGCCTAAAGGGCTGCTTGAGTCTACTGTGAAGTGTACTTTGGGGGAGTAATGTGGGCAGGATGTGTTAACAGGAGGAAATCGGAAGAGAGCAACAAAGCGTGTAAAAGAAACAAGATAGAATTTCATAGTTTCCTTGCCAATCAGAAAATAAACATGACTGGAAAGGCAATTTGGATGTCAAAAAATGGAAGGGGCAATAAGGACTTCTCTGGCAAAAGAGGAAGATTAAAAGATCCCAATGAAACAAAAATAGATTGACACATCGGTTCACATCTTTTCCATTGAGGAGGTACAGTCAAATTTCTGAAAGAAAGTCTTCCAGTCTGAGGAGCTGAAATATCAACCTTTGGTCATATTTCTTGTGATACGTTGTTCTCCTCTGTATGTTAGGAGGGTATGGAGGATATAGGGGGTATGGTGGGTGGGGTTTTTGTTGTCGTTTTCTTTTGTGTAGGTTTTTTTTTTAATGATGGGAGGTCTTTGTGGCAAATAGCAGGCAGTTTTCTGGTACATGCCTTTTATGGTACACTTAGGTTTTAATGATTCCTTAATAGTTTCCTTTGTTGCAGATTAAAAGGCAAAAACTGGCCTGCCACTGAGTTTCTAGGCAGCTGAGCTCACTGAGAGGCGTTTCTTTAACGGATTTCCAGTGTGACAGGAGGATGGTATTTCTTGGCCGTTTAGGAAGTCTTAACCTCTTTAGACCTTGAATCTACTTTTCAGAGCTATTCAGAGTATAGATTACTCATTCATATCTTTTCTTACTAAAGAGAGTTCAATTTGAGCAAAAGAGCTTTACAGACACCTGAGTATAAGAGCACAAAATGTTTCGTATCATTAGTGTTCTCCAGACCTTTTAGGTTTATGTAGAACTGGATTTAATTATTAGCAACGGCAAGAAAATGTCTGAGACTTTACTAAAAAAATAGACAAGGGATTTTACTTTCTTCCTGTTTTCACTCTTTCAGTGTTGCTGAATTTATTGATGTGTGATTGTTTTTACTACTTTTTTTTTTTTTTTTTTTTTTTTTTTTTTCCTCCCCTCTGCCAAGCCCTAGGAGACACAGCTGTCTGCCCTGGAACTTCCACTGTCATCATTAGCACTTCGTTATCTCACAGGGCTGTGTGAGGGCTTTAATCTTCTATATAATTGGTGGTGGTGATTGCTGCTAAAGCTGTAAAGGAAAAGCATCCATTCACCTTCGTGTGAAAATGGATGATTGACGAACTCATGAATGTTTCCTCTCGGCTCTGAACTGAGTAAGTAAAGCAGAGTACCTCAGGCAGTCTAATTTCCTGGCTTGATAATAAGCTGGGAAAAGAGCCATTTGTTGTCTTCAAGGTTGTCCATATAAGGAAAAATCTTTTCTTGGGCTGAGTAAAACCAGTCCTCTTTCAGGAAAGAATAGAATGTTACAGGATTTTGGAAAATGAAGTTTGTATAAGCAGAGGTCTAGCTTAAAGTAATAGATGGTTGTTTGCCTCAGTGCACTTCAAAACAGCATGGGCTCAGGTTTGTATCCTGGAAGTGTGTTAGAGGATTGCAGCTATAGATGTTAAGCATGTAAGTGTGTTTATGCTTACTGTAGTTGTTTGACAGCCTTTGCTTTGAGAAGGACCAGTGCTGGTGACGGACCAGACTGGATCTGTAGGCTTACACTGCCTTTTTATTTAGCTTTGGATTAAAGGCTAGGGAGACATTTAAGGTGAAGTTAAATAAAAGAAAGATGGTTTCAGTCTTTGACCATCTGTGGCTCAGTAGTATGCTTGTTTATCGTTGTATGAAGACCTTTAATAGTATTCCTTGATGATTTGGAGGATCAGCTGATCATAATCACATAAGACATCTGAGAACAGCTGGATAAATTTTGAGTTGACTGCAGAATTGTGGTGTTATTTTCTAGTCATTCAAAAAAAATTGGGGTTCATATGGAGTCCCTCCTCTAATGGAAGCTATGAATTAGAGTATTTGTGTGGGTAAGCAGTGAAACAGTTTTCTCTCAGGTGGATTCTAAAACACTGGGGGGAGAGGAGGAGTGAAGAATAAGTCAAACTCAGGGTTTTAGGATTATGTTGTGTCTACTAATATACTTTCAACTGGTTATAGTATTTTATGTTTAATATCTTCGTTCCAGATATAGTAGACTGTAGAAAAAGTCCTTGATTTCTGATAAGGGTCATGCCAATGCTTGTGTTGTCAAGCCTACAGGCACCCTAGTTCGGACATTGGTTTAATTCTGACTTAAGTGAGATGATGCAGTATACTAAAGAGCAAAAATCCTCCCTAAAACTTTTTATATTGCTCTGGAGGCTCACTTAGAGTTGTTATATTGTCTTGAAGATGTTCATGTTTTGTGGCATAGTAAAGCCCAGAACAGGTTTGTGTGGTTTGTTTCTTTTTCTGTTTGTTTTCTTTTGTGTGCATGTGTGTTTGGGGGTGGGTTGTTTTGGCTGCTTGTTTTGGTTTTGTTCCCCCTCCCCCTTGCACTTGGAAGGAGAAGGTACCTAAGAGAAATTGGGCATGATTTTTTTTTTTTTCTCCAAAGGGTAGTGGGAAGACAGCAGCTGATTTGCTTTAGGCATCACTGAAATTTTCAGCTGAATTTCTTACACAAAAATAAAATACTCTACAGCAGATTGCTTAGATATGACAGATGCTTGAAACTGAGTGATACCTTTTTTTGTCAGTCTGTAGGAGTCTTCCCAAAAATAGGGAAATTCCCTTAAATATTTTTAATTATCTTAGAGGCTGGGTCAAAAAAGATTATAAAAATATATTTGGCTGGTGAAAGTTTCAAGGTGGTGGGGGAGAAGGACACGACATAGGGGAAGAGAGCAGCATGCATCCTGTCTTTGGGACCGTGGTGTGTAAGTGTTATAGAGGAACAGTGCCCAGATTGACTGTGTTATCAGGCAGGACATCAAATAATGCAGTCTCTGTAGTCTGTGAATGTGTGGGATTCTGGAAGCTTAACTCTCTTCAATCAAGAGAAGGTTGACATGGCTCGAATTCATCATTTTTAGCCTAAATTTTTAACCTTGAGTTTTTTCCGTGCTTTGGGGAAAACACTTTGCTTCCTTAAGGATTTTATAAGCATATTCTAAGCAACAATGACTTTTGAGTTGTGTTTTGTGATGTTATTTTTAGTTGAAAATAAGAAGCAGCGAAATAGTTTTGCCTTTTAAACTTAGCATTGTGTGGTTCAGTTTCCTGGTCATCTTATGGTGCTGAACCCTTGCACAGATCTTCAGCTGTGAAAACTATTACTGCATTATCTTGTATTTCTTATTAAACCGAGCTTGTTCAAGCCTTTTCCTGTTTTCACTCTTGCAGTTTTTGCTGAAAGCAAAAGACAGTAGTGCTGCAAAGTAGTTTCTTATTCCTACTGCCTGCTTTCAGAATTACTTAATTGCCTATTGAAAAGAAAACCTCTGTCTGCTCATAGTTCAATAGCAAACATTGGACCACTTTTTCACTAGCCAGAAAGTTGGGGTTAGGTTCAGCTAACAAAACCCAACTGAGCCAGATTAAATATTTTTCTTCCCTATTTCTTTTCAGAAATTTGTTTGGAGGTGAAGTTTACAGTAATGGTTTCATTTTTCAAGGAGGATGAATATGAAAACATATATGAATAAAAACAAGATAGATGTCTGAACACAGATAAGGTGTATGTTCATTTTATTTTTACATTAATTTTTCAAAAAGTTTACATTATGCTTTTCTTCATACATTGCACTAATACTTAGTTTGCATTGAGGAGATCAATTAAATGGTGTATTAACAAATATTGAGCAATAGTTTGGCTGCATACTACCTCTAGCCCAAGGTCTGCAATAAGTTTATTTAGCATTAAATTGAAGGTTTTGTGACATATTAGTAAGAAGCACTTTTTAAAAGAATAGCATATTAGTATTTTAGATTTTTCTAGTGAAAAAAGTAGCCATGTGAATTATCTGCATCTGTCATATATATATGTTTTCTCACTTTTTTAAGCTTCTGCATTGTATAGAGTACTTTCCAAGATCAGTTTTCCTTCTGTCCCTGGCAACTTTATGCTCTGTAGTCTCTCTCCCTTTGTATTTTGTTAAATGGCTTTTTGAATGTCTTCCTCCTGATGAGCTCTCAACTGAAGTGTGATACCATTCCCTGACTGTTCAACTCATGCAAGGTTTTTAATTTCTGAGATAGCTTGAGACTTTTTTCCTTTCCAGGCTGCCACAGGCTAACTTCTCACTTATTCTTTCAGCATCATTGCTGTATTTCAGGGCTGTGTGTGCAGGTCTGCTAGAGCCTCAGTTTTGGTTTTAAATAATGAGAGTTAGATGATTGTGCATATTGGTAGGAAGCCTGTGTGAGAGATCACCCTGAATGTCTACTGTACTTACAGCTAGTTTAAGAAGAAAAGGAAAAAAGAGGGAAGGCTGCTGAGGAAGAACATTTTAGGCCATGGGCTGAGTGAGAAGAGGGTAAGGGTTGGGCTATGGAGGAAGCAGTTTCAGCCAAGTCTAAAGAAGCACATGATCAAGTGGAGAGAAGGGCAGGGATCTGGGATGGATTTATATGGCCAGGTTATGAAGAGACACTTTAGAGTTATCTCCTGCTACAGGCTCAATTCTGCCTGGTTTAGCGTGACAGGGTACTAATAGCCCATTGCTGTAGCCTCCATCTGCTGGATTGTTCTTCTTTGGGTGACATCAAGATTTAACTTGAAGCAGAGACGTATGACAGGAGAGCATGTCCACTTTAGTGTGTTAGTTGTGCTTTTCAGGCAGTTGTCCTAATTGTTCTTCTTACTTCTTGGTTCACATCAGAAAATAGTCCCACAGAGCATCCATCCATTAACTGTATTTTTTCCAGACTAAACAAAACTGTGGTGTGAGCTGGAGTATTCTACCTATAGTAGTATAGGTGGTGTGTAGGACCAGATTAGTCCTAGTTGGAGATAAAACCCACCAAACTATTAAAAGTATGAATGCTGGGTCTTTATAATCACCTGCTTTGCTCTGGAAATCTGTTCCTGGGCAGGCTGTGCTAATGTAGGCACAAATCTGATTTGTAGCTCACTCTGCTTTGAAAATTCAGCAGTGCTGAAGGAATCCTTTATAGAGATCATAGTGGCAGGAGGGGTGACCTAGGTTGTGTGTTATGTGTTGTCATGATGCTTTGCTTGCACCTAAGTGCCTGTAAAATGACTCCTGAAGACTAGGGTCTGATGAAGAGCTTTGGCAAAGCATGGTGGAAATACTGTAGAATGTTGCTTTAAGAATATTTCATCAGCCATTGCGAGGAAATTGGTGGATGTGGATGAAGGATCACTTTACCATGGGCCTATTCAATCTTTTCATGATTAATGTGTTTGTAAAACATAGCTAAAGCTTATATATTACACTGTTTTGAGATGCTATCTTAGGTTTGGTGATTTATTAATGTTATAAATTTGATCCTGCTGAATGGAGCCTACTTGCAAAAAGAATCACAATTTTTATTTCACTGAGAACAGCATTATGTGCTGTTGGATGTAGTTATGGGAAGTTCAAATGAGTGTGGTTGTGAAATGCCATGACTCTGAAATAGGAAGCAAGAAAAATCCAATGCACTTCGGAAACACAGATGACAAGAGAGAAATGTTACATTCTACCCCACACTTAAATAATGATGTGCTGCTACTAAGTGTTCTTTCTGGCTTGCAGCTGGTTTTGTAGACTGAACTGCTAATCCTTGGTGGCATGTTTTTTGTACTTGTATCAATATTGAATCTGATAGAAGAGTCCTATTTTAAACTATATACTGAGAGTTTTCTTGACAAAGTTAGTGATTCCCCCCACCTTGTTCTCCTGTTTCTCGCCTCATATTGTGTAATGAACAATTTTATGACCCCTTTTCTGACCGTCTACCTTAGTTAAAAATAAAATAGCTTTAATCACAAAGGTCTGAAGAACACTTGTTTATGAGCTGCTAGTTCTCATGTACAGAATATTTCCAGTGTGCTTGTTCTCAGTTTCCAGTGGTATAATTTAATTTTGAATAGATCTTTTCTGTTAATATCCAGACTTGTCTTTTGTCTGTATAAATATGGTTCACTTTGCATTCTCTCATCTTTGTTTTAGTGTTGTTCCTGGCTAGGTAAGTTAAATGAGAATCATACAGACCTGTTCCAAGAGAGTGAGTTTAGTGTTTGAGGTTCTGTGTAGCTGTATCACATACCAGGAGCTACTGTTATCATGTTCCCAAGCAGAAAAGTAAAACGCCAATTTTGAGCCTCAGACTTGACTTTTAATTTGGCAGTGCACAGTGTCACTGGCAGGCCATAGGAATATCAATATTTGCAAAACTAAATAAAATTGAACATCACATCCTCTGTGGAGGGCTATGCTGATACCATTTTAATGAGATGCATATTTGTTATAAGACCAGTCTGATTTGGTGTCTTCTGCCATTGATCAGTGTAACGTTGTATGTCTAACAGGAATTTATATTTGCTGCCAAGAAAGTCTATGTTTCATCAATGAAGCAGAGAACCAATATAATAACTATAACGATTATAATAAGCATGAGCTGTCCCTTACTCTCACTGAAGTTTATTTTGAGGCTTTCCCTGACTGCCAGGAGCTGAGATGAATCCCTTGATGGCTACTTCCAGGTCTTGTACTCCTAAATACTGGTTTTCTCTTTTTCTGTTCTTGGTAAATCACTGGTTTTACCTTCTGCAGGTGCACCATGTTCTCCTAAGGCTGATGTTTTATGTAACAATGGTCACAGTTATTTGCAAGGGTTTTATTGACTGATAACAAATCACTATTCTATCTTGCAATTTTATGTATTTCATTGCTAACATTATAGCCATCTCAAGTGCAAGCACTGCACTGACAGAAACATATTAAAATTTGGTGTTATCTTGCTTTTTCTTGGAGTAATTTAGTAGAGCATTCAGACTGTATTGGGTACACTGACATACATTTATATTAAGCATTTGGGGCTTATAACATTAGGGAGTGAGTGTGTACATGTTTGGGTTTTTTTCCTGTTGTTTGTTTTCTTTTGTTCTTTTAAGCCAAGTGCAGTCAATACTGCTGTGGCCTTAGTGGTTTTTTAGTTGGTTTAATATCCTGATTCTGATGCGCAGTTGCTTTAGGAAGTAAACTGTACCAACTCTTGTATGATAAATGCTGTACCTATACTGGTCTCAGCTAAGTTATCCAAGGCTGCTTTTGAATCCTAACAATACAAGTTTACTAGCTAGGCATTTTTGAATTTTAGTAGTGCCATGTAGCTCATGTATGAGACACTGGCAGCGATGTTTTAACCACAGATAAGGTGTTTTTTTTACTAACTGTTCTTTCTCATAACTAATACATTGGTATTGTGTTAGTACTTTTTATTATAGTTCTGCCCTTGCTGTTTAACATGCTCTGTAAAAATGCAGATATGGCATTTGTCACATTATTTGTTGCAAAAGGTTCTGGGCTGTTAGCTAGGAAAATGGCAGAGTGGAGTTCATGGGTGTGCTTGTGTGAAGCAATGAATGTGGTGCAACACTGTAAATGGACATACTTGTGCACATAATGTACATAAGCCATGCAGAGTTTGTTACTAACTTTGTGCCCTTTTGAGGTGAACTGAACCATGTACCTACCTGTTATCTTTATAGTTAGACATAAGATTTGTGCACTATAGAAATTTGTTGAAACCTACCTCCAAGGTGTGGATTTTGTGTTTTGGAAAAAATACCCTCAGCATTGTAAAGATCTGTTTCTGAGAATGATGTTCACAGTTGTAATAATTGCTACAGTTAGTGGTTTTGGGGTTTTGGGTTTTGTTTTTAATATTTTTTCCTGAAAAGTTATGATTGAGCCTAAATAGCATTTAAGCTATATTGAAATGATTGGTGGTGATGAAGGTTTCTGTCTGGACATATGTTCCTTAATTTTCTCATACAGGTTTGTCAGTGTTACATTTTCTACACACACTAACATATAAAATATGTGTTTGGTCTTGTTTGAGGTCCATTTCTCTAAAGTCTGTGCTTTATTTGCTATTCTTAAGCCTTTCTCAAGGCAAAGCAGTTCTTGCTGTCAACTGCAGAAGATAGAGCTGCTAGGCTGTTCTTTCTCTGTGTGCTGATATAAAAGGAATATTCACCAGAATCTTATCTCTTTGTACCATAAGATTGTTTTATAATTGAGGGGCTGAGGGGCTCTGCAGGGGGCAGGAGGGATGATAGATACTTAATTCAGTTTGACTTTAGGCCTTGTCTGTCTTGCGTATGCTGATTTTTGAAGCAGATTGCCTGTTGTAAGGAGTTTGCAGGAGTGATGCTGTAATAAATATGTACATAATTATTATAGTATAGTGATACCTAACCTGTAGTGTACTCCTGGTGTTTTATATGTTTAGGCAATTTATGTACTTTATGCTTTTGTGTACTTTCTAATTCTGAAAGGAATGTAACATCAATAATACCTGTAAAGAAACTAGTTTATACAGATGAGCATATGTGGGAACTCTGTATGACACTTATTTGATTGACTTACATTTATATTGACATCATAATTTTTCTTTAAATGTCATTTAAAAAAAACACAAGAGAAAGTAGTAAATCCATATGCCTTGCATTGTTTAAGTGTGCTGCATGGTAGGTGTTGAGATCACACTTTCAGAGAGATTAATAAGCATGCAGAGTTGTCTGTTTACACAAGAAACGTGTTCCTTGTGTGCTCACTAAAACAGTCCTTAGGATGGCATAGTATACACTCATCTAATTAGTGATTATAATGATACCATAAAGGCACAGGAAAATGGGGTTGGGTTTGAATCATGAGTCTGAAGTTGGTGTATTCTAACTTCTGAGTTCTGGCATTTCACTAGTGAAAAACGATGACATAAAATACTGTTTTTCTATGAAATTTCTCTTTTGTAAAAAAGCAAACAAAACCCAAAACCTCCAAAACTGAGGAGTCAGAAAAATTTAATTATGTTCCCATTGTAGCAAATACTCAGATATCCAACTTGTAAAATGGGACCTCTTAAACAAGCAGCATGTGGCATTCTTTGTTAACAAAGGTTGTGAAGTAAAGCCTCAACCCAAGCCAGTGTGAGGGGAAGCTGAACAGAATTTGAAGGAGAATATGTTCTACCATGCTGTGAGTCTAAATAACATGGTTATAAAATGCAGACCTACCAATTCTGCAGTGTTTTCTGTGGAACTGGATATTGTTCCTGAGACTAAGCACACTTTGGGAACATGCTTAATGCAGGTACAACATCAAGAAGTTTTAGGGACAGGTGTTGAAGTTCTGAGCATAGTCAGTTAAGAATATGTGTTGGTTACTGTTCAAGTTTGGTGAAGCCTTCATACATAACTATATAACTCTGACTTCTGTCGTGATCCTTTTCCTATTTTTCAATCCCATAAGACACGAGAACAGGCAAATGTGCAAATGAGCAGTTTACTGAATGTAGGCAAATCTGTACATTTTCTGTCACTGTTTTCTGAAATAATTCTTTGCTGCCTTTGTGTTCAATGTAAGTTCCACTGAATTAAAAGCAGTCACAGAAAGCTTCTATTTAAAATCTGTGATTTATGAAGTGCTGATTTTTAAGACTAGTGCTGGGCAGTCTTAACTATAAAGACAGACATTATTTTCCAGTCATCCATTTTGGAAAATTTATTAACTGTAGATTTTATTTTTGCTTTGGTAAATTGCCTAATGATTTAGCAGTAATAATTAGGTGTTATGTCTGCTTGTCTTCATTAGACAAATATCAGGAAGAAAAGAAAAAGGCTAGACAGTAGCTGGACCACTGAGACCCTGTGCTTTGAAGTTTTAAGGCAATCTGGCCCATACTTCAAGTCAGCATATGCCAACACTGCTGCTAAAAGAGTTGGTGCTGGCATTTCTGAGATCATCTGCTTGCCAGCTCAGAGGAGGACAAAGCCAAACTTTTCCTCAAAGGGAGGGAGTGTGTTGGTGTGCCTATGAACAACAGGGAAGACTTTGTGGGGAGGAGTATTAGTAGTTGAGAGAAGAGAAAGGGGTGCTTCAGTGATGCTGACATATGCCAGATCACATTATCTGTGGAGCTAGCCTGAGGCTGGGCAACGTTAGGGTTGTTAGGATGGTGAGTGAGAGAACCATTAGCCCCGTGGGACTGAACGGTGGAACTTGTACATTGTAAAGATTTAGCTGATGCTGCAGCCTTTTTCTCAGTGGAGGCACAGATACACTCCCTTTTCTATCAAGGCTGATAGTTAGTAAAAGTATTCTGTGATGATCTCAGACAGATTAAAACTCTGAAAGAGATGAGTATTTTTAATTGCAAATGAGCAGATCTTAATATTTTTTATATACATGTTGCATGTTTGCACATATATTATTAAATTTGGTCATTCCTTTTGGCAATAATGCAAAACTTAACTTGTTTCTTGTGGAGCTGAATTACATGCTCTGAACTTAGTTTTTCTTCACGTACCTCTTTCCCACTATTATACTTGTGGCCTGTGTTCCCAAATACTCATCCTCCCATGGCCCCCAACTGGCCACATGGAGAAGATGTAACGTAACTGATGGTGTGGGTTGTCTGACTCGTTGTGTTGATTGGCTAAACCCTGGCCAGGCAAGAGAATGTCTGAACCTTTTTTAACCATGGGCATGCCAGCTTAGTCAATTGTCAGTGGCCATAAAAATTGCAGGAATGTAGGTATCCTTGGATGACTGTTGTCTTGTGTTGGTTATAGTTGAAATTGCTCGTAAGCCCAGAAGTTATTAAGAAACAAAAGCAGAGAGATACTATTGTGGGAGTTTAATACAGGCCACTTGATCAGGATGGGGAATTTGATGAGGCTTTCTACAGACAACTGAGAGCTGCCCAGCAATCTCAGACCTTAGTTCTCATGGGGTCTTCAGCTACCCCAATATCAGCTGGGAAGGTCACACAGCCAGGCATTTGCAGTCCAAGAGGTTCCTTCAGTGTATTGATGATAACTTTTTACTCAGGTGGTAGAGGAGCCAACAAGGAGAGCTGTACTACTGGACCTTATACTGACAAATAAAGAGGACTGGTGGATGATATTGAACTTGGGGGAAGACTCAGCTCTAGTGGTCACGAGAAGATAGAGTTCAGGATAATGAGTAGTACGCATAAAACAGTAAGCGAGATTGCAAGTCTAGACTTCAGGAGGGCTAACTTTGGCCTCTTCAAGAAGCTGCTTGATGAAATCCCATGGGTTAAGGCTCTGGAAGGTAGGGAGAGCTAAAGAGAGTTGGTCAGTGTTCAAGTATCACTTCCTCCAAGTTCAGGATCAGTGTATCTCTTAAGTGCAATAAATCAAGCCAGGAAGGTAGGAGACCTGCATGGCTGAGCAAGGAGCTTCTGAGAAAGATCAGATGGAAGAAGGAAGTTTACAATGCTTATAAGAAGGGGTTGACCACTTGGGAGGATTACAAAAGTGTTGTGAAGTATGCAGGGATGAAACAAGAAAAGCTAAGGCCTCCATAGAATTAATATGGAGAAGAGGGTGGGCGCCATGGTGAGAAATGGATTTGTAGGGGAAAACAGTTTGGACTAAGGAGGCAATGTTGATCCTATGTGCTTTAAGTGACGTTTACTTCGGTCTGGCTTTACTTCAGTTCTGTGTATTATAATACTCTTAGAGTTCGTGGACTGCATCTTCCTGTGTAGGTTAGGCTGTGGTTCCAGAGAGTGATGGTGGTTTGAAGGCCAGTAGTTTGGTGTGCCAGTGTTACCTGTCAGCAGGCAAAGGGCAGGACATTCACTGCTCCACCCCATCCTTTGTCCTTGGTGCCAGCTAAGCGAGCTGAGTGTGGCACCGGCCCTGATAGTGTGTACAGCACTTATGTTCTCAACCCCTGACCCACCAGGGTGGTGTGAAGCAGTGTGTCAGAGGGCACTGAAAAGTGACATCTGGCTCTATGGGCAGGATGGGAGTAGAAAAAAAAAAAAAAAAGAGGGTGAAGAAAAAAATGCTTGGGAGTCAGGGCTTATGAGCAGCACCAAATGGGCAGGGCTGGCCTGTTGAGTGAAAAATGATGGAAAACAAGTACTGAGAGGGGGAAAGCTTTCACATGTCAAAATTCAGGGCTGTTTTTTTGCTTTATCTGCATTCGTTGCCCAAGCGAACAGTTATGACTGTATTTGAAATTCTTTCAGCAGTTTGGTTGGTTGGGTTGTTGGCTTTAAAATTAACACATCTGTTACTGATACAAAGAAGCTACAGATGCCTGGTAGCTGAAATAAATGCATGCTCTTGTCTGCATTTTCTTTCCAGAAGCTTCTTTAGGTCCTGAGTTCCTTCTGTGAATTTGAAAGAAATGTCTTTACATGTCTCAGTTTGTTTTTTGTGGTTGTGTGTGAGGTGTTTTTCTTGGGTTGTGGTTTTTGTTGTGTTTTTTTTTTTAATAGTATTTTTTAAAAACTTCCAAAGTTTAGTAGCTTAGAAGCAGCAAAAGATTAGTGTTAGTGGTGGTTAGCCCTCAGCAGAAAAGTCAGTGCTGTAAGTATAAGCACTGTAAGCACTGCAACTGATGACAGGTTTTGGCAGGTGTTTGCAGACCACCAAAAAGTACAAAGACAAAAGCAAGGGCAAGTAAGGTGCCATGGGGAGAAAGCTAGTGAAAAGGAAAGAAAAAAGCTAGCCAGATCTTTGTGAATGGAAAGGTCATTCTTCCATGTGAGGAGAAAAGACTTGTTGCTAGCTAACTCCATTCATGGCCTCAGCCTCTCCTAGAGAGAGGTTAGCTAGCTTTATAGGGAGAGGGAAGTTGTTAGCTCCTTTGGAGGAGAGAAAGGTAGAGCTGGTCAGCTGAATGGGATGAATTATCCGCTTTTCTAGGATTAAAAGTTTTGGCAGTGCCTGAAGAGACTGTGGGACTTAAAAGTGGGCAACCTTTGCTAATAAGCATGCCTTACTGATTCATTTGTGACTGACAGAGTTTTGCCTGAAGAGGGTTCAGTTCTTGTGGTTTGCAGAAAGCAGTTCAATGCTTTTGGAATTTATAAATTTTTCTCTTTCAATTTCTGCAAAGTTAATGAAAGGTGTAGTTTAAAATTTGCTGTTCAAAGGTTGCTTGTTCATATTTTGCCTACTTCAACTTTAAAAAATGTGAGAGGCAAATAAACTTGGGAAAAGGGAAAGCCTTCTAACTTTCACACTTCAAAAGAGAGTTTTGTCCCTGCACCCTTTTCTTTGTCTTGCCTCTGGGCAAGATGTGGCTTGCCCACTCTTTCGTCTGAGTTGTCACTTCCATCACCAGCAATGGTCTACTACTCTGTGGGGATTAACCACTAATTTTTTAGTTGTTCTGTCAAACCTGAAAATCTTGGAGATGCAAAAGATAGTATCAGCTGTAGTCATGAAGCTTTTGAACGTGGAAGGCCTGATAAAAAGTCCAACAGAGCTGGTAGGAACTGTTTTGGCCAGTGCAAGGCTTCCTTTCTCATGTGTCTATAAGGGGGCAGGAGCTTAATGTCGTTTTCAAGGCTAGTGTGCTGTTGAACATTCAAATTGATAAGATGAATCCCAAGGATTCAGTTAAGAAACCTGTATGACTTTGCATGTAAGTGTATTTGTTTCCTAAACAATTTACTTGTACTCTGCTAACTGGTGCTTAGTATGCTTTATCTGTGGGAGATCTTCCTCACTCCTTGGCAGGAAATGGGCTCCAGTTGTTGGGTGGTCTCTAGCCTGTACTATGTACAATGCATATAGGTGTATCTTGGGAGCCACAGTGAAAGTGCCTATTTATACGATCTCTGTGGTTAAAACTCTTCTGTGTTCAGTGAGTTTGAACAAGCTATGCTGAATTCTCCAGTTAGATAGTTGCTCATTAGCAAGTACTTCTATTTTGCAGGAGAGTTGACTATGCTGTACCATGCAGAAATAGTAGAAAATGCAGAAAGAGTGGTATTCTGGAGTTAGAGCCAGAATAACAGGAAAGAAAATATGGAGGAGGAAGAACAAGCAGTGGAGGGCCCACAGAGTTCAGGGAGTGGGACAGCTTATTTTTTGGAGAGAAACTTGTTGAAAGGAAGAAATGAGGATTTGTGATGTTGGTAATCCAAACAGAAACAGTTAATGAGAGTTGGAGGAATGGAAAGTTAAGGGGTTTTTTTTGTGATGATTCCCATCTGAAACTGATAAATGAGAGTAAACCCAACAATAAATATCAGTGAAATGTTAAACATTAGTAATTTCCCGTAAGTTCTGGGGCTCTGAAGGTACTTCAGGTGACAGCATTTGTTAAACAAAAGTAATTTGGAATGTTTAAAACAGGCAGTGCTTGGCTGTTTGCCCATCAAAATGCAGCATTTTGTAATGTTTATGGTTACACCTGTTACATGCAGCTGGCAAATACATTTGCTTAAAACAATTGAGACCCACAAGTTTCCACACTATGTATTTGAAATAAATAATACTTTTTTGGTTTGGGGGTTTTGACTCTTGACAGAATGACAGATGAGAGCACTAACTTAGTGGAGATCTTGAGTTATAATTAATAGTCTTTTTATAAACAGCTAGTATGAAGTATCCACTAAAAGCAGGTCTTGTCAGATTGGGTGCATGTTAAATGAGAATCATGGATAACTTTTCAAAGGCTGAATGAGAAATAACTATTTTTCTGAAGATCAGGAAAAATAAAAAAAAGCTTTTAATTTTTATGTCTCAAATCACAAGCAGGCCTGACCCTGCCTTTTGGCCAAAGAAGTCTGATCAGGGCAGGACCAGATGAGTAATGTTTGTGGTAGTTGAAATCCCTGGTGACCCTTTCTGAGCAGCTGCAGTTCCTAGTTATTGGAAAACTCAGGCTTTGACTAAGACAACAGCTGGGATCTGGCAGGTTAGTAACAATAAGACAAATTAGCATTATCAGCTTGAAAATGGCAACAGCTTTAAATGGTGACTAAGAAATTTTTAATTCTTTATTCCAGTTTTGCTTCTTGGCTACAGGCATCAAAAATTGGCAGTAAAATAAATCCCCTGAATACAATTCACTGTTCATTGTGTGATGTTCAAGAGTAGCATGGTAGAATTAATTGGTACTTTTTTCATTAGAGCAAGGACACAGCTGTTTTTTTTTTTCCTCCCAGCTTTGTCCAATCCATGGAATTTTGTTCCTTTTGAAAGTCTTGCTCCTCAAGTAATGTTATTATGCTTTATGGAGGTGCATCCTGGAAGCCTTTACTTCACTCCTGAGGTACATGATAGAATACAAGGCAAACTCAGCTGGGAAAGTAAGTCCCCTAGATTATTATTTCAAAACTGATCTATTCCAAAATGTCTGATAATTAAATGTAGCATTCTTTTTCATCAGCTTATAGATTGCAGAAACTCCTCTGCTTAAAAATGAGTGCTGCTGGTGTTATATTTCATAAACTTCTGGCAACAGTATCAAATACAAAAAAGCAAATGCAGGATATGGGAAGGTGTGTAGACAAGGTGGTATTTCACAGGCCAGATGAAAAATAAATGTCAATACTTTCAGATGCTATGCTTGAGGTTTTGTAATATTTTCATTTGCTCACATTCTGCACGTACACTTGCAAAAGGAGAATGGAAAGTTTATTTAAGAAAAAAAGAAAAAATCTTGAGGGAACATTTCCAAGCCAGAAAATAAGTGGTTTTTTTTGTTTTTTTTTTTTTTTTTTTAAGAATATACTAAAAAAGTATAATTTAATTCCTGTCTGCAATATAGGTATAATTCTCTCCATTATTGAGATACTGTACGGGCTGCAAGGACTGCACACAACTCTGAGGTTATATGTCCCACTTCTGTGCTCTACCTACTTCTAAAGAACTGTGGTAACCATTGGGCTGGAAGGATGAGTAGGCAAACATGTCTAATCAAAAGCCTTAGAGTACTGCTTTTGAGTGCTCTATTTATATTCTGTTTCATGTTATTTTTTCAGCCCTGGTCTTTTTTTTTCCTGTTTTATTGAGCTATCAGAAGTGATCTGACTGCTATGAGGGTTGTAATGGCTCTACTACTACTACTGCTACTACTACTACAGCAACAGTTACCCTAACAGCTTCTAAAAGGGTAGTGGGCATCACATAGCTTTGAAAGTTAAAGATGGCCTACTGTGTGTTGACAAAACACCACCAAGAAGAGAATAGCCTGTACTACTTTAAAGTAAGAAGTAGAAGATAGGTGGGGATGGAGAAGATAGATGCCCTTCATGCATGTTTGTGGTTTTTTTTCTGTTTATACTGCAGTAACTATATAAATGCCTCTAGACATTGCCACTAAGACTACACATCAAATTATGTGCTCAGTGGCAGTTTGCCACTGCCAGGGGTGCTACTGCATATCTAATCTGATGCAAGGTTAGAGGTAGTGCTTTTGTTACTAACAGATGCATCTGTGTAAGTTCTTGAAATTTTAGTATCATGTATTCTGCAGTTTATAACAAAAAACCCCCAAAACAGTAGTGGTATTACATAGAAGCAGAATGTCAAACCATATTTTCCTAAGCCTTACTAGCCAAGTGTATTAATACATGGTCTTTGTAAGCTTATGCTCTGCTTGGATACTCTGCTTTTAGTGCTTTTGAATCTACAACTGGAGAGGAATAACTACAAGTATTTGTAATTGGGCTCCTTTGGTTATCCAGAGTTACAGCACTAGATGTACATATCAAAATAGCTCCTTGTTTTGTTTTCCCTGTCAGGCTGGTGGTTTGAAATTCTGTCTTTTAATGGTATTTTGGAGAGAACATTGACCACTTTCCACAGAGGGCTGGCTACTTTAAAGCTTAAATGATGTGTACCTCTGTGAAAACTAAATCAGCATACTTAATTGAGTGCTTGTTAGACAGGACTGATCTACTAGTTGGTCTCTGCTGCTTCCATCTAGCTAGGGTTTGTATGACATTTCTCAGGATTCCCAGCTTGGTTTATCGGTGTACTCCAGAACTGTCTTGGAACAGGCTTCAGTGATCCCATGACACTTTCCATGGGTGCTGATAATTGCACAGTTACACCTGTGTGACTGTGAATTATGATATTTAATTTTCCTTCATGTTTTCAGCTTCTGTTCAGTGATACTTCCACGAAGACAGTTCACTGAGGGACTGATGCCACAATTCGCTCCCCCAGCACTGCATCAGGAAATTAATCAGAGATGACCACAGACCACTGTCCAAAATTGTCCATAATCTAAAAGCAGCCCTACAGAGGCAGACTCTGCATCTCCAGAGAACCAAAATTAACTCTGAATCCATACTTGAATCATTCATAGGCAGATCATGGCAAAATCAGTTGTAAGTCACGACTGTGTGACACTTTCGGTTTACTTACGGCTTTTGAACAAAGGGGAAGGGAAAGAACAAGAAATATTGTTTACCTCCTGAAGCTGAGATAGATATAGATGTGTTCATTTGAACCTGCTGAATATATTACTGGTGTGTGTAGTAACCACTAGCAATGTGTACTGCTAAGGTTAATATTAAAGAAAATAGAAACAATGGAACATAATGGTTTCTGCTGTTAGGGGAACATTGGCTAGATCAAAGTAATTTAAGTAAGATATAAATCCAGTTGATTATCTGTCTACAGTTTAAAATTAAGAGTTTATAACAGATGTGTTATATTAGACAAATGTTGCTTCTTTTCAATCACCAAGTACAAACTAGCAGATTAGTAACAGGCTTTGATCCATGTGTTTAAAAAAACCCCTAAGCTAGTAGCCAGACAAATACAGCTGCTCAAAATAAAAATGATAGCATGTTATGAATTCTATAAGCTATGTAAGTAGTGAAGAGTGAAAACACTTTCTACTTTTTTAATAATGGTTTTATATTAAATGTTCTTCAGTAACATTTGAGGATTTTGGACAGATCAGATTCCTGTCTTTCATTATTATTATCCATATCAAATGCTTGGATGCAGTTTACTTTTAATATTGATGAGACGATAACCTTACATAAGGTAACACTTTATATTTTAAAAGTTTTGGTTTAGTATCTAAAGTGTCTGAATCAAGCATGCAGTGTTTTGACAGAATTAATCTGTGCTGTAACACAGTAGCAGTTGATTATTGCTTACTTACCAAATATTCAAGGTTTAAAAGGCTAATGATGGGGGAAAAAAAGAGAGAAGCAGTGAATTCCTGGCAATAAAATAATTCCACTAACTTTCATCTTCTAGGTAATGTAGGAGTTTTTGCATTCTGACTCAGTAACAGCTTATTTGATCATCCTGACTGAAAAAACAAGACATGATTCTATTATATTCTTGCTTAATTGATTGACTAATGGAATTATTCACCATAGATTAATCATAGTATTCAACAGCCACTCCTCCATCTGAAAGACTTCCAAGAAAAAAAATTCTAAAAGTCAGTGAATGCCAGTGAAGATCACAACTGTCTCTTCATTTGTTATACCCATGTTTTTCTGGTCAAGTTCTCTGCTGTAGTCTTTTAGCACAAAGGCCATTTTACAGGTTGGAAACTGAGACATTTTGACCCATACTGTGAAACGTAGGCACTCATTTTACATTTCTCTGTGCTAGCACGTCTCTTCTGAAAATTCTGGGCTTTTAAAAATTGCTTTCATAACACAGAGTGAACCGAAGTAGAAAACATAGAAGCCCTTCTCACAATCAGGCTGAAGAAGTCTCTGATGGGTACCAGAATGTGACATCTGGAATTGCTGGTTCCTACTGAGTGATTTGGCCTTTAGAGCTTCCTCAAGATCTCATGGGAAAATGATGTCAGAAGTGGAAACACAATTTTGTTCTCTAGAGCAAATCTATTTTTATTAACAAAAATGTTATAGTTAAGGCTTCATCATGGTTTCCACTCAAAGTTCCTGGTTTAAATTCTCATTACCCTCTAAAACTTCATGCTCTTTAGGTAGCAATTCCCAGGCTTTTATTCTGTCTGAGAATGGTTATTTTGGGAATTTGCATTAATTCAGTTTTCTGAGGGAGAGGAGACAGGGAATGATGACAGTGACCTTTTAAAAAAATTGTGGTTTTAATTTGTTTTGTTGTGGGGTGTTTGGTTTTTTTTGTTTGTTTTTTTTTTAATTAAAGCAAAACTGAGTGAAATATTAAAGCTTGTACATACTAGGGAAATAACTAGAA
This sequence comes from Galbula dea, assembly GCA_013399015.1. Taxonomy (NCBI): domain Eukaryota; kingdom Metazoa; phylum Chordata; class Aves; order Piciformes; family Galbulidae; genus Galbula; species Galbula dea. The sequence goes on along the minus strand of VWZX01009039.1, from coordinate 2,405,411 downwards.
GTGTTGCATGTTTTGATTTGACTACTGTGCAAACCTTGAAGGCTGGTGTATATGCAGGATTCCCTTCAAAGCACTGTATGTATAGAGAGGTCTGCTGCTTACATGTTTCAGTAACCTTGTGTTTTAGAAATGTGCGTTGTCAAGTTTCACATCTCAGTGACAGACACTGAAAAAGGATAACGTTGTGCTAGTGTATTCTAGGAGTCTTACTTTTTGATGAGTTAATTAAGAAGTTACTAATGGGAAAAAATAGATGTACATAATCTGTTGTTGGTTTTTTTTTTTCACCCTTCCAACTTGAGCAAATGCAAACCAGATTTTCACCAGTGGAAGTACTAAAATTCAGTTTGTTAATCCTTCAGCTGAGTGCTGAAGGTACTCTTAAATTTGACGGTATTGGTGGCACTTTTGTATGTGGTTTTGTTTAGGTTTTGTTATGTTGATTTTTTGGGGGGGTGAGGTGGGTGGGTTTTTTGTGACTGTGGGGTTTTTTTGTTAGTGTGGGGTTTGTTTGTTTGTTTGTTTTCCCCCAAAGACAAGTATACTTTGTATTACTATTTCTACAGCAAATGGAACTATTTTTCTGTAAGCCTTGTCTTCACTGGCTGCAAACGTTTTGGTAAACTTGTCTTGAACTGTGAAAATTGCAATTAACTGAAAAAGACTTATTCTGACATGAGTAATCTTAAAAGTTGTCACTTTGGGACCTAATTTCAATTTAATCAATTGAAAATGACTTCAGCCATCTGAAAAGACCTGGAAAATACTGGAGCTTCCTTGCTGATTGTGAGATTTGTGTGTCTTTGTGTTTTAAATGCTTCTGCCTTCTCCTTATGCTCTGAGAAGGATGCATGACAGCTAAGGCTGCTGACTACTTCAGGGAGAGGACTTTTAAGAAACTATAGCCAGAGTGGAGCCAAATAGCCACATTAGTTAAACAATGCTGCAGCTTTTAATTTTAAAAGTTAATTGAAAGTTTTTTCCTCATATGAGCAAAGCCTGAAGGGTTACTTTTTTTCCTCTTAAGAACTGCTGACATCACTCACACCTAAATTATGGAGAATTGCATTCCTTCTGCTGATAGAGGTTCTACTGATGCTGCCAATTACAGCAGAGGAAACACTGTAACCCTGAGACCTGAATGTAAATATTGACAATAGAAGTTGTTCTAATGCTTTTTGTAGTGCATTTCTTGGTAATATAGTTTCTCTTTTTGCATCCACAAACAAGCTTCAATTGAGAGCTCATTTTATGTTTTAAATAGTTATTTAAAGAGCATTCATGCTTAGTTTCTTCTTATTGTCAATTCTTTCCAAGCAGTGTGGACTAGTTGTTTCTTTATGGGACTGTGGATTTAATCATAACAATATAAATCTATGGATCAGAGCAGAAAATGTGTTTAGGATTGAAAGTCTGTAGTTTCCCAAGTTTCTGCAATTGTTACGCACAGCAGAGGTACAAGTGGAAGCTTAGGAGCATCAGCTGAAAAGTGCTAATGCTTTTTGCACAGAAACTGCCAACATTTTTTGAAAGAACCTTTTAGTGCTCCTTCCTGCTAATCCATAATGCTGTGCAGTACATACATGCTATACTTTACATGCACACTCTAAGTTCTTTGTAAAAGTGGATGAACTTTGCAATGCTAAGTATCATTAATCTTATTTTTGCTTTTCTGTGTGCAATGGGAACTTTGATACTGTGTTCAAAAAACGACCACTACTCTAAAGTCATTCTCGTGCGAGGCATTTGGTAGGTGGTTAGTGTTGGTTACTTCTGGAAGACTGTACAATATTTATGCCTTTCAGTTGCAGGACAGTTGTTGCTGGATTTGGGGACTAGACATTGTAGTGAAGGTAAAAATGTGATACCACTAAGTTGAGAACATGTGAGTTAGAGGTCATAATTACATAAAAAAAAATTGAGTGAAATAAACGGTGGCCATCTTAAGAATGTGGCTCCTGTGGGCATCTTCAACAGCACTGCTGTCAAGGTGAGCTCCAACTTTATATTTGTTACAGCTCTTTAATTATCCTGTTAAAGAAGTAACTCTGAAATGCACATCCACAAAACAGTAATAGTTAAACCCAATTTTTTTTACTATTTTACTCGAATTATTATTTTAATTTTCAAAATCTATTTTTATTCTTCATGTGCAAGCATTATCAGTAATGTTTCACAGGACTGATTAATATGAGAGCTGAAGAATGCAAGCTGAAGCAGAATTGGTGTCAGACATAGACTATGTCAAAGTATAACTTTATGTACATTTGTAATGTTGAAAGAGGCTTCTCTTTGTTAAAATGTATAAAACCAAACACAGTTTTATCTTGGAATAATCTGTCTCTTAAAGTGCCATAGGTGATTGTTTGTATTCAAGAGGGGACATTTGTGTAGGAGAAAGTTGATTAAAATGAGCCTAAAAGTGTCTGAGTGTGATTAAGCACATATACTTAATACTTAGTAAACTTATATGTGTTAAACGAGCAGCTTTTCATTCCTTGCATGAGGCTAGGGTCAGCCTAGACTTGGAATCGAAAGTTATTACTTATGTTACATAAGCTCAAACTGAGCTATTTTGAATAATGTACAGTGTTTACCATATGTGAGTTTTGTTAAGCTTGGCTAAAGTAAAGTTAGCTGTACAGCACTTTTTTGGCTGCCTCTAAGAACCTGGACTTTGCTGGTAATTCTAGTTGCCACTCGAAGTTCCTGTAGCAGTTGTGTTCTCTTACGTGTTGATGTAATTGTCAAGGCAGGATTCAGAGATGGCTTTCTTGTGGCTTGTTAAATTGTGTTGTAATGAGGATGATCAGCTAACATAAATCTCAAACCAGTGGGTCATATTATTATCTTCAGAGTTTTTAGAATTGCACAGAAAGTACACTTTATAATACATAACTGATCTATATTTATGAACAGTTATCTTTGGTGTGTTTCATCTGATGCCCCTTTAGCCTACTGGGCTGTCAGTGCTATGTATGTGAGTGCCTACTGCAGAAATACTGTATGTCTCTTCTGGTTCCTCAGTCTCCCAGATTTTGGAATCCATACCAGACTATGGCTAGCCTCACCTGGAGCTATTGAGTTGTATGGTTGCTTTGCCCTCTTTACAAGGTTCCTCTGTTGTCGGAGTTTTTCACATTTCCCATGCATCCAAACTCTGTTTGCCCCATATAGTGGGTAATAGTAGATGTTGATCTGTTAAAGAGGGAGGGAAAAATGAGTGGAACAAAAAGAATGTATCTAGCAAAGGAAAGAAAAAACACGGCATCTAGTTTAAGAGTAAGCAGTGGACATAACCTCTAAAGGATAAAATGAGTACTAAGCATTCAGTTAGCTAGGGTTTCAGTGTCTGAAGAGTTAAAAATACATCTCTTGTGTAACAGACAATTTATCAGTTTATGGAGTTGCTTTGCTCTATTTTAAAGATCTTGTTAATATGAATCAAATATAGGTCCTGTAATTTTTACACTCTGAATATTCCTTTTAGTCTTTGTGTTTAATTCAGAAAGGAATAGCCTAGAAATTAAAATTTGTCTTGTGTGGAAAATTGTGAGTGAAGTCGAACCCTGTTGTCATTTCGTGCATGTACTTTCCACTGATTTATGTGGAATTGCTGAGCGTTTCTGTTTCAGTATTTGGCCTGAATTCAAGTTAACTGCCTCCCCCTTGTTCACATGGAAATAGTGGTAGCTTTAATATTAAAAAATGCCTCTGTTGAAATGCAAGGCAAAGTATTTTGTTTTCTCTTGTGATGTCCCTGTCAGTATCTTAGCACAGTGCATTTTCTACTGCGTAAAGGGCTGTGGATTTAAAATGGATGAACGAGTTGGTTTGTGAAATCAAGGATGTGACCAACTTGAAGCATCCATTAAAAGTGATGTGAACCTTTGGGAGCTCCTTGCATCTTGCCACTTGCATGATTGATCTTACAGAGAGGCCTAAGCCATTACTGGGGTCTGTTTCCCAGAACGGTGAACAGTTCTGTGTGCATTTGTCCTTACCAGACCTGCAGCTTGAGTCACTGCATGCTACTTTGTCAAGATTATCAACACACTTGAAAGGATCATCTGGACACTCTTCAAATGTTTGTTCTCGGCTACAAACATTTGTGGCTTGTCTTGGGATCCTTTTGGATAAACCACAGACACTTGAGCCTGGGGTAACTACTTGAACCATGCATGACAAATGTGCTGATTTACATCTACAGAATTGTCACTCAGCTCAAAAAACAGCTCGCAAATCAAAGGGAAACCAGCAGAACGTTCAGGTTCAAAAGGCTAAGGGTTGGTTTGGTTTCCTGAGGCTGGAAGGCTGACACCTTTCAAACCTTCTTGCAGACAAAGCTTTATTATCTAACTGGTAGTACTACAGTGCAAGGGGAGGCTTACCTTTCAGAGAAAAATGTCTAGAGTGATCCCTTGGCCCACTTTTGTTCTATCTGTCCCTGTCTGATTTGGGAGGAAGTGCCAACTTCATAAAAACAAAGCCAGGTGGAATCCCAAGTGTGGCTTTTCTCTGAGAGTGAGGCTGCTTTAAAAACAAGTCCTGGTACTACTACAGAATTACAACATTGCAGTTCTGTGGCTGTGTTTCCCTAGGTGAAGTTCTTATGTTTTCTACTTTAAAAATACTTTAAAAAGCTTGCAAGACTTCTTATTTTAAAACTTGAACATGAAAAGTCATTTTTTTGTACAACAGTTTGGATCCCTTTCACAATTTCAGTGCTGCTGTAGGCACTTGTGCGTGGGAGTTACTTAAAATTTCCTAGATATGTGAATATGCCTAGTGAAATCAATAATGCTTAAAATTGGACTCATGCTGACATGTTTGCAGGTTTTGGGTTCTAGGCTTCAGCACAGAAAACGTTTTTCTGAGCAAAAATTTTACTCTGTAAGCACCATCTAATGCTCCTCTCCACTCAGGTTGTAGTCTGAAGTAATAGCATTGGGAATGTTCAGGTACCTGTGTCAGTAAAACCATACCTCCAGTGATGAACAGGCAGTGCAGTCTCATTGCAGAAATGAGTGTTCTGGATAGATCTGAAACTCTTAATCCAGAGATCACTGTGAACAGTACAATTTTTGTGTGTATTTCAAAAAAGTAAATGAATACATTTGAACTTTGCCCCTGAAGTGAGCAGCTGAGTGTCATTTTGAATGATGATGATATTATCACTGTGGGCATCCAGTAAGGTACTGGATGATGCACTGTAGTTAGCCTGGAGCTTCTGGGCAAAAGCCTGGAAATAAAAATCCAGAAAAATGGTATAAGATCAGCCAGCCACTGAGAACTCTTTAAGAATCAGGTAAAGCCATCATTACTGCAGAATGTGACTTTAATTGATGCAATTAATAGAGGGCATTTAATAGATTTACTTTACTAATGGCAAACAGTTTGTTATTTTTCCTCTGCATAGGGAGTGTTTATGTCTAGAGACTTTTCTTGGAGAGTTTATAGGTTTTTTTGTGTCCTTGTGTTTCCCACGTGGAGGAGAAATGGGATGAAAAGGTAACAGGTTGAAATAGAGCTTTGGGGAATTTGACTACAAATGGTTACAGTTCATTGAGAGGATATAAGCATGTTCTGCAGTGTGCTGCATTAGCTTTGGCTGTCCTGGGAAAGTTTTCCCTGAAAGGGAATTTAGCCATCAGTGTGTGGGATGAAAGTACCCACAGACAAGGCTAGATGTCTTCAGCTGAGCTGAGCTGGTGCTGTGAAGACTGTTCAAGCAAAGGCAGCCAGCTGGGAATGTGCTGGTAGAGCACTTTGATTGCTAGCAAGAATCTAGTTGACATTTTTGCCAAACTTTCTAGGGTGCACAGGGTAACAACTTCCATAGAAGTGTAATTTGGACACACAGTCTGAAGTGTGTAGGTCTGGAACCTTATCTGTTACTTGACAGTGGTGAAGTAAAGACAATATTATTTGGTTTAGAGGAGATTTTGTTAAGGTGGAAAAAATGAGTTACTAGAAGGCTTAACAGCTAATGGTTTTGGTATGAGTGCTCTTTCAGTCCTTTTAAAATTATCTTGAAGATGTTTGGTTTGGGCTTTTAACCTTGTAAACTGTATTTCTCTGTAAGAAAATAGGAATGGGTGTTAAGACAGTCTGTAATTTCATATTAGTTAGAACTAAGAACAATGGTAATTATTGTGACTGCTATGGTGTTTTCTTCTAAGTAACCCCATCCAGGTAGTTTTACTGAATTTTGTGGAGGAATAAGTATTTTGCCTAAATAGTGATGCAGAGAAGATTCACTGCATCCATATCTACCTTATAATATCCTTAATTTCCCATACCGATGTCTTGTGGTGCAGTCTTACGGTTTTATCTTCATTGAACTCGTAAGATTATAAAGATCCTACTGAGTCTGTATAAAAGACTTTCTTTTTTTATGTTGTTTTATTTAAAGTTTATTTTGCTTCAGATCTTCCTGCTGTCAGACTTGATAAAATGATAGCACAGTGGACTCTGCTGCTTCTGTAGTATTTTCCATGATGGAATGCAAGAAGAGCAAAACATTTAGTAATTCCAGGTCTTAGATGTTTTTACATAATTGATATTTAAAAGTTGTTTAAAGTACAACTTGGTCATGATAGACTCAAAATTCTTTCTGTACCACAAAGATTTTTTTTCTTTTTTGAGTAACCCTACAGCTGCTTGTCTTGCCAAAGCTAACCAAGACCTCTACGAGTAAAAAATGAAGAATTAAAGCCAGAAATAAACACCCTAAACCTACATCAGTCTTAAAAGAGGGCACACATTTATACTTCGATTTCTTATGTTGCTCTCTTAATATATTTTGAGCACTTTCTAGGAGTTTTTGAGCTAGTGTTTGCTCAAGTGCATATCTTTCATTCTATGACCTTTGGAGGGATCTCATGCTAAGGAGTATTTTAAGAAATTTCATATGGTTAAGGAAACAATTTTCTCCTTCAGTCCCTGCTGAATCATTCCTCTAGCTGTGGGCTTGTCTTGTCTCTGGATGAGATAACAATTCATACTATATTGGGCTGCTAACTTTCTCATGGCACTTCATTAGTTGGGTTACGTTAATCCTTTGTTTTGGCCATTTTAACTCCCATCGTTATTTTCCTTCTGACTTAAATTCTTTGTGCAATTTGATTTCCTCATGCTTTCCCATTTCCATACATAAAGCTAGTCAGCTGAATTACATCAGAATGTCAAAAATGCACTTATGGAGTTTCTTTAACAAAGTAGGAAAGTTTGGGGACCACTTCTCCCATTTTACATGGGTGGTGAGAGCCTTAAGTTCATCCTCTATTTGCATAGCAATATGAAAACTGGAGAAAACAGTCAGAATCAATAAAAGGGCTTATAATAGAATGATAAATGGAAAGGGGTTTTTTGTTGTTTTTTTACATTAGAGTATTTTTAGCAGATATGGTCAAGATCAAAGCCACACTACTAAGTAGGATACTCAATCTGTGCAGGGTTCAAACAGATGTCCTTCTTTTTGTTGAACACAAATGTCATTACCTTTAAGCATGTGAAGAGACCCTATGACTTCATTATACTAAATTCAAATGTAGAAATAGTGAGTGAGTGTTGGGATATTACCCTAACTGAAGAGGCAAAGTTTGAATGAAAAGAATCACTGCCATTTTACAGATGAAACACTTTTTGACAAGTAATTCAAAATGGTTTAATTTAAAAATCAATTATTTTAATCCAGAATTGCAACTTCCTTGTGAAGTTTAGTAATCCTTCTTCAAGGATTACAGCTACAAGTATTTGTGTTGAAAGACTGACCATGTTTGAACAAGCTTGCTGGCTGTACTGTGCTTATCTAATGATCTCATCTGGGTGATTCTGGCAGGTCAAACTCTCAACCAAAGGGCCAGACCTTTTTTTTTATTCTTTCTGGTGTTTAGGTCAATATGTTATCAGATTTTTTTCCTTTAGGGGATAGGGTTGTGATTGGCAGAAGTACATTTCTTCAGTCAAAAAGGAGTCTCGCCACAGTAAGAAACATCTGAGATACCCCCCTCTGGAGGGCTGCATTGCATCTGCGATTGATTCAGAGTCTGTGTCCAGAGTTTTAGTCCCAAACTGAGGTCTCCAGAAGAAATACTATACTGGTTCTTGTTTTGTATTCTGGATAGAAGTGGGGAGAACTGCTTGATTAATTGCACGAACAACTTGAATTCCAGTTTTCTATTATTTTCTAGGAAAAACACCCACTTTTCTTCTTCCTCCCACCTCTTGGTGTCTTTTTTCTTTTCCCCTGTAAAACAGAAAAGCCAAAAGAATTGCCTAAAATTCTGAACACAAACCTAAAATAAACTGCAAAATAGCTGCAGAATTCCTAAACCAACTTCTTTGTGTCTGACAGCAAATTAAAATATGAATTTGAAAATGAAATTGAGGTCTTTGTTCTCTGTAGGTTATCACAGTACAAGCAATGGAAGCCTGGTGGGTGAGAATTTGCCAGATGTGACATTGAATCTTTGGTAGACGTGATAACATTTTCATTAATTAGAATTTAAATGTAGTTTAAATAAAAAATGGAACAAAAGTGTGCAAGAAAAGTTATCTGGTTCATTTTTCAAGGCCTGTATTGATTCTGCAGGACTTGAGGGGTAGGGGAAGGTGTTATCCAAACATGGCTTTTGTCTTTGGCTTAATTGGATGTTGCTTTTAATTGTCATTATTATAAAAACAAAGTAACTTTCATATTTAAAGAAAGCCACACTTGAATAGTACCTAGTACATATACTTGCTGTGTAGAGCCTGTGATCTGATTTAAAAGACTTAATTATACAGCTGGGGAAGCATGGGTATATGACTTAAGTTTAAGTTTAGCACTTAAATTGTCTTGTACAAAATTATGTAGTATTGTATATTTGTGCTGAGATCTTGATAATTGTTTTGTTGCCAAAAAACCCCCCCAAACAAAACAAAGCAAAGGAGGAAGAAGGGGATTTGCAAAAATATAGATACAAGGTAGGCCCTTTTTTGTATTTGAAGCCATGTAATATGACAGGTATGGTCTTCAGCGATGAGGCATATTATTTTTTCATTTGTGTGTGGTTTTTCTGGCTGATGAAGCATCACATCCAGTGTTTATGCATGTGTCATAGATCTGTAACTATGGTATTTAAGACTTGTAGATGTGGTAATTAATGACATGGTTTAGTGGTGTCTTGGTAGTGCTAGGTAAATGATTTGACTTAATGATTTTAAAGGTCTCTTCCAACCGAAGTGATTCCATGATTCTAAATGTACCACCTTCTGGAAGTCACATGGCACATGCAGACACATGTTCCCACATCAAAAGATTTTTGCTAACTGTCACTGACTTCTATATTTGTTATTCAACTCAAGGGGAAACAGTATGTTCTGCAAGCCACCAATTTTGTATCCCAGTCTCTATGCACAGGCCTTTGAGATGAGTGCAGTGGTGACTTCACCCAAGTTCAGAAGTTCAGCAGTAAAGGTTAGACTGTGGATTAGTCTAGAAAAGTGATGTTTCTCTTCAGGCTTCTGATTCTATTTCTGTCTCCTAAACCTCATACAGCAACAACTTATTTGCCCAAAATAAAGTAACAAATAATAAAGTAGAAAAATACATCAGTCTCATAAAAAAATACAATCAGGAGAACTGTCATATTGTGGTAATTTCATAGATTTTTTTCATATCTAACCAGTGGTTACATAGAATTTCACTCTATGGACAGTTTTTTAACTGTCAGGTTCCTTGATCATAAAACTTTATTTTGTGTTTGATGTAAGAATACATTATTGGTATTTACCTAACAAATAGGTCATATTTGGAAAAGAAAGTGTACTACTTGTACTGGAAAATTTCCCAAAATACACTAAAGTCACAGTGTGGATTTTATTCTCCTACGGCTACTGTTGACAAAGGCTTAGGATGGGTTTTCAGTTAGTTCTTCATTTGTTAAGTGTGTTTTGACCATAAAAGCATACTGCATCTTCAGATGAAAAATTGTCTCTCAGGCTACACAGTATTATGGAGATTCAGAGAACTGACACAATCTGAAGAATGAAACCTGAAGAGCAGGATGGTTGTGTGCAGCAAAACATTAACACTTTTTGATGATAGAGTTTATGAAAACAGTGTTTTGAAGTAACAAAACTAGGACCTTTCTTAGAGTGAACAGAAGCCCATGACAGGCTGCCCAGTCCGGTTCTCAGCAAGGAAGTATTCTTGAAGCTTTGCTGAATCCTGAGCAAACAAGGTTTTTGTGCAAGTTCTGAGCAGTTTTCTTTTATTCTGTACTAGTGTTAGTCTGGTTTACTGCAGGATAAGATGAAAAGTTTTTGTAGGGAACTGCCTGGAAATAATTATGAAGATTGGTTAGGAGTACAAACCCTCTAATTTCCACAGATACTTAAACAAGTTCTCTTTTTATTTTCTTGCATTTTATACCTTGTGATGCAGCTTTAGAGGTAAAGTAGTGCTTAATTTAAGGAAATTAATCCGAAGGAGGTGACTTTCTTTTGCTGTCTGATTCATACACATTGTGTAGGAAGGGTCGTGTAAGACAAATTGTATTTTTCTGAGTAATCATATTAATTTTTCAGTTGGAATAAACCTTGGAAAGCAGATAATTTACTTGTTGATTGCCTTTCTGAGTGAGTGTTTTTTTGAATGCAAAAGTTCATGAATGCAACTGAATTTTAAGCTTGGAGTTGTACTGTATTCTAAGTCTTGTTTGTCCCTGGCAATAATTTGCTACAGAAAGTCTTGCTGAAGCTGTGGATTTGAAGAAATAATCTGGACTGCTTAAATCTTGTTTGCAATAAGAGACTGCACTGGTTCAGAGATTTCCTGAAGGGACATGCTTACATTGATAAGCTTGTTCATGAGTATATTATATTCCTCATTTCCCTGTCAGCCTGCTCTATCAGCTGTATGTGAAAGGGGGTATTGTATGCCTGACATGCGCGTTGTTCTGCCTTCTCTGAACCTAAATGAGAAGTAGTTAGTTATTCCTCTCTCCTGTGAGTGTGTGGAGAAAGCGGAAGAAATCTATTAGCATTTTCTACAACCATACACAACGCAGTAGGCCAGAGTATAATCTGGGCTCTGTTCTACAGTCCAACCTGGTTCACAAGTCCCCTTTGACCTCCTCCCTCCCAGTTATACACACCTTCCTTCCTTCCTTCCTCCCTTTTTTTTTTTTTTCCCTTTTCACACTGCAGAGGTTGAAGTGCCAGACCCTGCAAACTGATAAGATAAGAACCACATGGTGCACTGCCATAAGCCAAGGGACCCTACTGGGTCCACTGACGCACGCAGTCCTCCCCTGATGTCAAACAGCTGATAAGTAGCACCTTGGCTCTGGTCCCAAACCTCCGTGCCAAGAGGGGAAAAAAGGCTCTTTGTCTGGAAATGGCAGCTCTGTTGAGATATTTTTTTAACATCTTGCTGCTTTTCTTGAATTCAAGCCAGAGTTCTGTCTGTTTAAACTATTTAGTATTATTTCTGAATTGTTTGGCATGAATAGAGGTCCGCTCAAAAAGGCGTGTTTAATTCATCATGCATGATGTATATTTGACTGTACTTGCAGCATCAGACACCCAATGCAGCGTGTAGTGTTTATAAAGCATAATAGCCAAGCCCAAGTTACAATGCTGTTTAAAGCTATATGAAACATGCTTTTCAAGAACCTGTATTCATGACAAAAAAAGAGATAGATGTTAAAATGATTCCTTAATAAACATAGAAGTATAGTACTCTTCAAGATCCTTTCATTTATGTTTCTATTCATCTTTATAGTGCTTATTTTTTGACTTTCTGTATTAAGTTGTAGTTTTAGTATTTTACATTTTGAAAGCTTTTCTCATGTTTTGAAAGTAGATTTTATTTTCTCTTGTTAATTTTTCTGAAAACTTTTTGCTGAATATTGTGGAATATTAAAACCTTTAGAAATAAGATGGAGTCATTAGCTTATGTGTCTTCAAAGCTGTAAGTGTTGCAGTCTTTTTAAGATAGGAAGTTGAATGCATTTCATGGCCATATGCTTGTTTTCGTATGTTGATATGAGCCTTTTGTTTGACAATGGTACATTCATCCATAAATATTTCAAAATCTGCATTGTTATTTGCAATTTTTACGTTCAGTTTTTTGACACTTCAGTGTACTTGCAGATGTATTTATAAGAATATAGAGTGGCAATTTTATCTTACAATGGTGTAAACCCAAATCCAAAACTGATATGCCAAGACAACCCAATTAACCACAGGTCTCAAAGGATTTGAGTGGGCACTGCAGTTGCTACTGTTGTTGAAGCCCTTCTATGGCTGCTAGAGCTAGCTGCTGCATTTAAATGAAGCAGTAGGAGAATGGCATTGACATAGTTACCCTGGGTTAATGATTCAAGCCCATATCCAGCGGTTTTGGGAAGGCTTCATGGTCTAAGGGAATACCTCATGCAACTGTTGGGGCTTGGCTTTGGCCTGAATCAAAGAGGCTATATCTCTGTGTTGTGAAGTGGAAGGTGGTTTCTAACTTGTCTTTTTCAGTGATGATAGAGAACATCAGTGTATGTGCCATCTTACAGGCGTTACACACAGGTTATTAAAATACTTGGACTCATTATGGGCTACTTTGTGTATAAAGCCATATGTATTTTCATCCATTTGTAGAACTTCATTTATCGTATACCAAAAATTGTTTGAGAAGTGTGTCTGTTTCTGTCTAATATTGTGCATATACCTGCATATTTTTCACATTTAGAGAGCCTTTCTAACAAATCTTTTCTTCTGCCTAAACTTTACAAGAGGAAGTACAGATAGTTACTGTAATTTAATAGAGGCCAAATTTCACCATCCAGTTTCAGCAGGATGATGTTTCACCCTAGGGATTCAAGAATGATGATCCCCCAATAATTTTGGAAAGAATGATAATTATTATTTTGAAGTCAAAAACAGTTCATGAGCCCTCAGTGGGAAGCCATCATATGTGTTATTGATGTCCTGTGTAATGTGACTGTTATACTCATGAAATGTTAATGTTTATAAAATACAAAATAAATTAATTCTCATTTTATGAGTTAGCATCATTTTAATAATAGCATAAAAAGATAATTGTGTTTTAATGGGAGTAATTATATAATTTTGGTCTTTTAGTGATATGGAGGCTGAAATGTATTTCATTATAGTCAGCAGCATGATTTCATTGTCTTTAAGGGAAGCACCAGGCTCCATAGGCCTGTTTTGCTTTTCCTACAATATATTTTTGTACTGCTTATATTACTTAAAATTCATTCAATCATTTTCTTCTGAGTAAAATCAACTTTAAAACAGATCCTGAATCTCACTGATCAGACCCCTTTTAGAACAACTCAGTTATTTGAAAAGACAAGTTTTTTGTGTGAAGAATGGTTTAGTAATGTATTTGTAACATTCTAGCTGTCTTATAATCTTAATGCAGGACATGTAGCACAACATGAAAGGAGGAGGGTGAAACTAAGATCATACAGAGTAACTGGAAAAATGTACCACTCTTCAAAAAAACCAGAAATGGTGAGATGCAAAATGAGTTATAGCTTGTGTGAAACAAACCTTAAGTTGTTCTATAGAAAAAGCCTAGCCATTAAAGCCAGAGGGCAGTTGTGAATGAATTGAGCACTTAAGACTAAACTAATAACTGTAGGAAGGTTAACTGTGACTAGACATTTTATACAGCTGTATTAACAGTGCCTAATATGAACATAGCAGGCAAGGAACATTTCTCGAGGTTAGGTGGAGCCTAAACAGTAGGATTTGATTAAATTCTTCTTGACCTCTTTGTTCAGGGTTCTAATTCTGTGGGGGCTATCCTCTCCCTACTGGTCATTATGAGGATTGGGTTGCTTACTTCTTTCTCACAGGAAAGGGCTGTGTGCTTGCACCTGTGCCCGGATGTGATGTATTGCTATCCTGGCAATGAGAAGAGCTTGCTTCTTGTGAGGCGGTAAGTTAGCAACATGGCAATATTGCTTAGGAATGGGACATACATTTTCCCTTCATGCTTTTCTGTGCTTTCTCTGTGCCTCTGAGAGGCAGTCCCAAATTCTCATCCCTTGGGCATTCAGAAGGGATACTAATAATAGCTATCCATCATTACTGTGACCTCTGTGTGGTAGTGAACTCTGATAAACTGAACGTTTCTTATGCCCTTTTTTCTTGCTCTCCGATACCATTTCAGGCTTTTCTGCTTCTCGGTTTGAGAGCTACTATGGTGACCCGTTCTGCACATTATCGCAAGTTAGACAGGGAACCCTCACTTAAATTATTATAATGGGATAATGGGATTGATTTACAAAGTGAACAGTTTTACTCAAAGAATAATTATTAGTCATTTGCTCTTGAACTTGTCAGCACCTGGAGACCTTTTCTTGGTCTACATATATTTCATCTCTTTCCTGGAAGTGGGTCCAAAACGTGAGGGTACATGTACAAAAATCAGTGGATGCCACCAAGCAAGAAAGAAGTTGCAAAGAAGGTTTATAATTCAAAAATCTTGACTAACTGGTGTAGTGATCTTTAATGAACCAAACAAACTATGATAAATAATGCTAAAAGACAACAAGTGCAAATGTAAAATCAGAAATAGGTAGGTAAAGTACTACAGAATCAGATTTGGGGGTAGTAATGGATAGCAAAAAGAATAAGTTAACAAAGTATGACAAAAGTTTTATTAACAGAAACATGCAAAAAAATCCCAATTCCCCTCCGTTCACCACTGATGAGGTGATGTAGCCAAAGTAACATGCATATGTTGGAAGACCAAGCTCTGGGGATACAAATGAGATAGAATCCAATGGAACGTAATGAAACTTGCGAGAGACTTAGAGAACATAATAAATATTCATCCATTTAAGAAAGAGAAGATGAATTGAAGAGAGTGATGTAGAATCACTCATCACTTAGGTGAGTGGACAGGGAGGTGGACTGAGGGTTGTGATCAACAGTAGACTCTAACTGGAGTCCTGTAGCTAGCGGTGTTCCCCAGAGGTAAGTTCTGGGTTCAGTCTTGTTCAACTTCTTCATCAATGATCTGTATGAAGGAACACAATGTACCCTCAGCAAGTTTGATGATGATGCAAAATCAGGAGGAGTGGCTGGTACACCAAAACACTGTGCTGCCAGTCTCTTTTCTCTGGTGCTTAGTGATAGAAGGGGAGGGGCAGTGGGCAGAAACTAGAACACAGGAAGTTCCAGGTAAGCATAAGGAAAAACTTTTTGAGGGTTACAGAGCAGCAGAGCTGACTGCCTGTGGAGTCTCGTTTTTTGGAGAGCTTCAAATGTGCCAAGATACATTCCTATGCGAGCCTGATCTAGGTGAACCTGCTGTGGCAAGGGAGATGATCCCAAGAGGTCCTTTCCAACTCCTACCATTCTGTGATTCTGTGAGTATAGCAGTCATTTTGATAGAACTTGGTACAGGAAGCAAGACAGTTGTTTTCCATAGGGGACTGTAATATCACAAGGGAAAACATCAGGGAGATGCTGAATAACAATAAGTAGTACATTGACAGTAAGCCAATATAAACTAGAATGCTTGCTACAATAGACTTTTAGGAAGAGCTTTCAAATAATACTTGAGAAGAAATACACTTAGAACTACAGAGGCTTAGAGATTCATATTCTGTGTTTCTGTGCTGTTTACTGTGTAATTGGCACTTTTTTTTTATCATGTTGGTTGTATAGCTTTGAATCTACAAACCCCAAGAATTTATATCCAGAAGCTTTGTAATGGTACAAATAAAAGTTTTGGCCTTGTTTTTACTAATTAAAAATAAATAATAATAGAAAAGGACAATTAGTGAGTAACCTGCGTTTTAGCCCTTTAGTCTTGCCACTGAATCTTGGCAGCAAATAGCAAAAGGCAGGGTTTGAGATTTTAGAAATCTCCTGTTTTTTCTTTCACAGAGAACAATAGTTTAAACTTCTTTTACAGCTTTTTACTTCTTCCAAAATAGAATTTGGTATGTGAACACTATGTTTTTGTTAAATTAGTATGATTAAGCTGTTCGTTTTGCCTTTACTTTCTGCTTCTTATAAAGTGTCTTCCAAAGTCCATTAAAGGCATTTATAGTCCAGGAGAGAGCAAGAATTTGGGCAATATTTACTTAAATGTTACCTCAAATAGGAACCTGTTTTTGCAGAAGGGTCAACATACTCTTGATGAGTATGTAGACTAAATGCAACTGAAAGTTCGATATCTGTGTGCCCAATTGTAGAAAAACAGAAGATGCAGACAGAGGAGCCAAGACAAAAGCAGGAAAATGAACAGGCAAATAAATTAGGTGAATATTTGGATGACAGAAATTGAGAGAATTTGACTATGGAAGGCCTGGAAACCAACATGTCTTTTTAAAATTGTCACCCTGCTAGTGGCTGTAGGAAATCTGTGCTGGATCTGGAGGAGGAGTGGTGAATGGGGAGACCAATGACAAAAACCTACTAACGAGCGTGACAGCAGAAGACAGCCACAGCATTCACACTTCTGGAAAAATGTGTACATTTAATACAGTGTCTGGGGAGCTGCAGAGGTCTGGGTAGGAAACAATTTAGGTGTGAATGAAGCTGTATTAAGCGGTACTGTAGTGCACATTTTGAAGTGCATTATTGCTTCTATTCACATACAAAATGATGGGTGTAAATGTAAAAATAACTGGCTAAACCAGGTTTTTGCATACGATCTTGGTGGACGTAGTAAATGGGCTGACAATGCTTATAATGCAACTGGTCAAAATAGTGTTGAGCAGGGTGGATGGTGTTTTTGAATGGTTAGTGCTGTATAGAGAGTTTGGGCCAAGTTGCAGCAGCTGAATATGCAGTCCCATGCTGGCTGTTTTTCCTTTCAGTGGCTGGCAAAACACACTCTTTCGTCCTTTACTAAGCACTGAAGAAAATACCTTAAAACAAAAAGAAGGGGTGATAGGAGGTTTCATTTCAAAAGGTATAAGGTTATAATGACACCTAACAACTTAGGTTACAAAATTTGAGGTGACAGTCAAGCTCAAACTTCATGGAGTGGAGGAATGCAATGTGTGGATTAGAGGAAAGCAGTGATGGGACAGTTGTTACCTAGAGCCTTTAGCTGTTGTTTTGCACTGCCTGTAGATCAAATAGAAAAGTTTTGGATGTCCGTGATTTAAATTAAACTGACAATTTTATCAGTAGGAAGCCAGAATGTTGTCACAGCAGTGTGTTATAACTTGGTATGAGTTATTCAAATACATATAAGTCTTTCTTTCCTCTAAACAGTATGATTTACAGAAGAACTGAAGCAAGTTGGATGATTGTCCATGATGATAAATGCTGTTTAGGCTTCTACAGGGCTAACTCCCTAAAAAAACCCCTTACTAAAGAATCTACTGTCTTGATGTGAGGGTATAATCTCTGCAAATTTGACTTGTTATCCTTAACTGTTTTCAAATCCCAAATTGAGTCTGTGGTGTTGTCATGCTATGTCCCATGTTTGCTTAAAGCATCAGGATACTTTCTTGTGGATGTGACATCTGTGGAAACAATTCAGTCTTTCCAGAAACAGTGAGATTCTCTTTAGTGTAGTGTTTTTTCATTCATATTCCTGTATCTCATCAAAGAGGATCTTTCAATGAGAATGTGTAACCTTCTTGCAAGTATAAAATTGAATAGTATTTAAGTGGATTCACAAATTTAGACTCAAACAAGATTTGTTTCTGTGCCCCTGTTTGACACAATACAGTTTTAGAAACATTTACAGAATCATTGCTGTATTTCAGACTGGATTGATTTTGCTAGAGATATATATGCACACACCTGTCTCTAGGGGTGAACTGGAAAGTGAAAACTTGTTGCAGCTCACAGGGTTTATAGGTGATCTGAAAAATCTCTAGACTCTAAATATTTTAGTTCCACTGTTTTTGGATAAGTAGCACTGAAGGAATGGACTGCATGTTCAGGACATGGCAACATTACAGTTAACTCCTGGTAAGTGAAAGTTAGTGGGAAGGATTTGCGCTTCTGAAAATTACTTGGATGAGGGTCTTAAGATGTTGGGATTATAAACATAAGGCCCATCACACACTATTTAAAAAAACACACCTATATTCCTTTTGTGTGTGAGATTTATATCTTCATGCAATTCACTGTATTACTGGGAATTTATGTCCATACTGGTAATTTGACTGGTGTTGAGCTGTCAGGATAGATTACTGTGTATATAATAATGTGGAAAGTACAAGAAAATGACCAAAAGAAACAAAAAAGCTTGTTTAAAGGAAGTGAGTTAAGTAGGGTGGGGGAGCTGTTGTAAGCCTGGACTCAGTCTCACTGGTGTACTTGACAGCAAAGTTACAACAAAGAATGAAAATTCATCTCTGCTGTGCCAAGTGCCATCACATGGAAGTGAGGGAGTGAATTCTGTTGAGCCTTTTTCTACATTCAAGACCAAAGTCAGCACCTACCATTTCTGGTTAGGGGTAGACTATGCTGTAACTTTGTGATCTAGCTGGTCACTGTATACGAAAACATTTCTTTCTTCTGTTGTCAGTGACAGCATGTTGTTAAATTAATGGAGATGAGTGCTTATGAGCAGCCAGTATTTTAGCTTTATGAACTGTTTGTTTGGGAATATAGAAGACAGACAATACTTCAGATGATTAAAAGGACCTGACACAAATAGCATTTGAAATTGTTTATGCAGGGTATGTAGAGCAAAGTCATTGTGTCCACAAGTATAAACACTGTTAAGATGTTGTCTTAGGAGCTGTAAATAATATATAAGGTTTCTGGTAAGAGATATTGATGTTAAAATATTTCTTATTTGATATGAGTGTATAGCTATAACATTAAGACTAAAATACTGTCCTGACTTCACCTTTAAATGTCAGGAATATAAGCTTTTAAAGCTGTATGAGTTTATTTCATATAATGAAGTAGTGTTAATTTGGACTCCTCCAATCTTAAAGGAAAACAGTGCAAGAATCATTTAATCTCTCTGTTGCTTTTATATGATTATAAACTTGGTATTATTGAATGTCTGTGGGTTTAATTAATGTTTATAGTACATCAAGATGATATTTAAAAAGTAACTTCTTTAGTCTATATTTCAGCTTGAGAGGTCTGTGCTTTGTTGAAACAATAAGGTCGTGACTGTAGGCCTTAAAATCATAGTTTACCCAGTGTTTTTTAACAACTCAATACATTAAAATTATAGGAAATGCAGGAGGAGACAACTTTGGGAACAAGTTATTGTGTATGACATGTTTAGACAAAGCATACATTAAAGAGCATACAAACCTCTGTAACACCATTTTTTTTTCTGTCTTCAGAGGCAATCTATATTTTGCAGAGAAGCTTCTTATAATAAGCCAGTCATTAAATGGAGAAGACACTTCTCAATTTCAGCATGATTGTTCTGAAGTAGAAAACAACTTTCAGCATTAAGGCACCATGACATTGGCTGAGGATTTTTGTGACTGCATGTGGTACTGCTGTATTTTTTATTTTGATTAAATAACACATTTGTTTTCATGATGCCATTTAAAAGAAACTGAAACGTGCTGTAGTGGGCATGGGTGGTGTGCATCTTTTGATGGTTTTACTTTGCTGATCTTTCTGATTGGACAGAAAGGAATTTCACTTTTAAGGTTCCAACAAAAGTGCCATGATTCTGCTGAGGCTTTTCTGTATTCAAAAGAGTCAGAGCCAGATTTTAGTATACTGAATTCAGGTGTTCAGCTGCTTCCTGATGCTCCCCAAAGCAAGCTGTGTGTATTCCTACTTACTTCCTCATCTCCACTCAAAAGTTTTCTGAAACAGGGACTCTACAGCTAGCAACTTGTTGCTGTGATCTACAGTAAAAGCTTCTGTTATGCTCATGTTAATGAACATGTTTCTGATTGTTGTTTCACTTGCCATGATTTAGTCATCACAGTGACCCACAATATTTCCATTTCCCGGGCTTTTTTTTTCTTTAAATCACCAGACAGGTGCATGTCATGCATATGTACTACACTGAAACATTGCAACTGTGTTGTAATGAATGTTTTTGCTTAATAGTGCAAATGAAATAAGCTTTATGTATTTTTATAACAGGATAAGCAGATAAATCTGTAAATTTACTAAATGCTATGTTGGTTTGACAAAAATAAGTATGTATCCTTAGCAATAGGGAGAAGGTAAGCCTTTGGTAGATTTCTTTCAATTTCATTAAAGTTGTATCAAGGGTATAGTTAGTCTAGAATGTATGTGGAATATTGACACACTAGATATTTGTACGGTGACTTTCTGAAATAATGGCCTCCTACAGTGAAAAGTTTGAATTTCTTCTTTTTTTTTTAGTTTTTAAGAGGATGTGTGGGGAGGGTGGTTAAGGGGAACACTAGGTCCTGAGAGCAAAGTACTAATATTATCTCTAGATCTGCAATGTTTGTGTTTGTAACTGCAGAACATCTTTACAGCATGGGTATTACATTTCTTTTAGGGAAGTGCAAAGTGTAATCCTTAACTGATCAGCAGTTTTGAAGTATTTACAGCTACATGTTAAAGGACCCAATAAAAAATGTCTGTTCAGCATGAATGTGAGTAGCTCTAGGAGACTTACTTAAAACAAAGCAAAAAAACCTCCTCATATATTGTACCTTTTCTGTGTATTGTACAGTAGAAAATTGCTGTAGGGGAACTAGAAATAGTTTTAGGAGAGCAAACCAGGCCCAGGGGGTGCCCTCCTACTGCTAGCTGAGTTCTGTAGTCCCTGTAGTTTGCTTCTGGCTATATCAGTTCTTGATGTCTGGAAGGACTGCAGCCTGCTTCAGAAACTTATCATAGAATATTCTGAGCTGGAAGGGACCACAGGGATCATCTAGTCCAGCTCCCTACTCTGCACAGGACACCACCAAGAATCATCCCATATGCCTGAGAGGGATGTCCAAGCATCTCTTGAACTCCATCAGCCTTGGTGCTATGACTACCTACATGGGGAGCTTGTTCCAGAGCCCAACCACCCTCTCGGTCAAAAGGGAAAAAAACCCCACCAACAAAACAACCAATAACAATCAAAAAACACCCCACAAACCCCAGAAACTTCCCTCCTTTCTTCATCTGATTCCAAGTGGAGTTTCTGTTTTCTTGCTGGCACTGGTTAAAGTAGTCTGCAGGGTTTAAAGAGTTCTTGGTTCCAATAACTTTGGCTCCAGAGGATAAATACTATGCATTCTCCCTTCTCCACAGATGTTCATGCTCCTGGGCTGTTACAGAAGGAGGTGGTTTTGGTTGTTCCTACTGGCCTGTGTTAGCAATGTACTGACTACATTCATAGCTTCAGACTCAGGCATCCCTTTGCAACGCTCTGGTCACAGAAGTAGCGACAGCGGTGCCTGAGATTTCTCGTGTTGCGTTTCTGTGTTTTAATAGAAACTAAGATGGATCAGAAGGTGTAGTAGATGGATGCCCTGTGCATGAAGGAAAGCAAAGCTCAAACTAGAAAAGAAAATTTTCTAGTTCAGATAACAGGAGAAATGCCTGTCCCTTGTATATATATTCCTCATATACATCTCTAGGAATCTCTTAGCAGTCTGTCTCTCCCAGAGGTTTGTTTTTTTTGAATCCCTGAAGATAACCACAAAACAGAAACCCCTTAAGTTGCTGTGTTGTACTTATGGTAACTTCAAATAATGTAATATTGACCATTATCTTTTAAATTCAAAGACATACCACACTACATCTAGGGACTCCCAGGATATCACACTGTTGGCCTACGTTTACAGCTTTGCTTAGTTAAAATTTGTTTTTTCTTATGAGGATTACTTATCATTTCAGCTAATATATTTTTTCTTCTTTTCACTCTGTACAAAATTTGTGCTATAGATACATTTTATGAACACATGAAACATAATTTCTTTGGTGTGTAACAGAATTATCTTTCCGGGGAAGCAGATAAGGAGGTAGAGTGACAATAACTTTCATCAGTTTAAATTTTAGGCTAGCTAGATTGTCCTTGGTAAACCAACAGTTTTCAAAAGAGCTTAAGGACACTAATCATGGACTAAGAGTTACAAGCCTTGCTCCCACACTTGTAAATGACCCATAGAGATGCTTGTATTGTCTTATTCTTGTGTTGCAGGTATCTGGAGAGGTTTTGTTTCTAAGGCTGCTAAGACAATTCCTTGCACAGTTTCAATAATTTTTAAAAAACCCTCATATTTCTTATGTTTATAAAAGAGGGATCATATATTGTGTCTTCAAATCAGACTTTAAGGTTAGGAGACCTCTGGTTTTTTCAAAAGAAAAATTGTTCAGTGGAGCTTCATAGAATAGACTACACAGAATAAAATAGCTTGCTGTTGTAACTGTTGACATGGAAACAATGTGCAATAGGTAAGACAGTGTTGTAGAATGGATAAATAATCAGAAAACCTTTTTATTCCTGCATCTGCTTGGTTTTGTGGTCCAGAAAGGCTGAACAGCTCAACTTCCGTGTGCAGGAGATACCTAGTGATCTTTAGCATTTTTTGTAATGTCTGTATACAGTAAGTTCATATTTTATCAAACAAGCTGTGGTGTGAGTTGCTTGTTTATCCAAAAAAGTGTGTTAGCTGCTTTTTTCAGGATATTACACACTTACAAATTAAAGTGTAGCTATATGGTCTCTCAGTTGGTATGCTTCTATTCTTTCATGTTTTAGACTGCAATTTGCAATCATTGTAAACCAGTGGAGAAGAACAATTTTGAGCTTCTTTCCTTGTGGATTACTCATTCTAGTTCTATGTCTTGTCTCCCCACACAGAAATTTCATTCTTATGCATCCTGAATAGTCTCTGTACTGGTTCTGACCTGTGTTCATCCTCATGCCCCTCAAGTTTGTTTATATCTTGTCTTTGTGGTTTCTCTCATCTTTAATCTGCCCATCTATCCATGATGAAAGAGTGTTCATAGATTGAGCCCTCTGACTTTTTCCTGCTGATAATAGATCCAGTATTTCTTGAGCCTGCCTATCACAAGTGAAGGTATCTGTGCCTAAAAACTTGGAGTCACATTTTTCATTAGCCCTTTGCTTGCCTCTTTCTTCATTCCTTTCACTACTCTCTGCCCAACAGTTAAAAAATACATACAGATTAAGATTTCCTCAGCTGCTCTCATGCTAAGCACACTCAATTTACTTGTGAAAATACTTTTTGTTTTACTGACCTCAGTGTGGTTTGATATCTCACAATGACATTACAACAAGTGTGTTGCTGTCATTTGAATTTAAGCATTTCAAGATTGCTTGGTTGCTGGAAAGACATGCCAGGAGACTCAGTTTGACTGGTAGGTGCATAGCTCATTTGCTTGTGAAGTAGCATGAACCAAGGTGCCAGCGCTATAAAGTCCCCAGAACTGCCATTCACAAAATTACTAAGCCATTACTGTGTAAAATAATATGACAGTGCTACTAAAGGAGAAAAAGTAATCTATTGTCATTTATAACTGCTTTTTATCATTGATACCATATCATTGAGAGACCTCCTGGTGCCATTTTTCTTGCTGTATGACATAGGGTCACATTTAGTTACATTGGGTGCATTGGGCTTTTTCCCAGATCTTTTATGTCACTGCCAGTTAATTTGAATAGTATTAAAATTTATATTCTCCAGCCTACAGAAGCTGCAGTCTTGGAGGCTTTTCTGGAGTCAATTGGAAGGAGTTTAAAAATGTTGAAAGCTACCTATTTGTTAAATCTCTTTATTTTGCCTGATTTGAAATTTTTGAAGGTTTTTTTGCTAACTTGTCCTATTAGATATTTTCTGACTCAGCTTTTAAGTGGCTAGTTTTGGCAGTGGATTATTCTGTTTATGTGCTACCACTGTGATTTTTAGGTATGCTTTTAGAATTTTTTTTTTGTCATTATATGGTGTTGTAATGGGCCTGTTACAGCCTCAGGAGAACTATTTGGGTTGGTCAGTGTGCTGGACAGAAGTCAGAATCTCAGCTCTCAGCATGGTAAGATACTAAAGTGAAAATTTATGACCAGCCCTGTGGAAATGTGCCTTAATTTCCCATATTAGAATGCCTGTTTTATATGGACATCTATATAGTTTTCAAGTGTTTTCTTGGATGTACCAGTAGCCAAGTTGAAATCAGTTTTAGACAAAATCAGGTAATTATAAAGCTGAATATTACATTGAAATGAAGTGATTCTACTAGTAAGTTTTGTGTTTTTTTTGGTTTTTTTTTCTCATTGAGTAGTTTATCATCCTTGCCTGTGAGAAGTTTGTATAAATCATTATAGCAAAGGCATCATGCAGAATACGCATCCTTTGAATGTGGGAGTGTAGACTGAACTTATTTTAAGGTATTTTCTCACTTTCCATGTTTACTTTTTTCCTTTTCACTTCTGCTTTTTCCATATCTTCTTTTCCCCCTTCCCACTTTTTCTAAGGATGCTTTTTGGAGGTGAACACCTTAGTGAGTTACACTGTCTCCAAAACAAACAAAAGAGGGTGGGGAGATGGTGAGGGGGAGGAAGACAGGGAAAAGATGCAGCTGCTTGTTTTTAATTTTTGAAACTAGCTTTGAATCCTGTGGCATTTGCTTAAGTTTTATAGTAAGAACAAGGGGCCTGACTGAAGCACTGTCTTTGTTTTACTGTGGTTGCCAACAAGAAAATGTTAAAATAGTAACAAATACTTGAATACCTGTCTAAAATAGTATTGATGGAAGCTGTTTTGCCAGATGACATTGCATGAGTTGGGGATTGTCACACCAGTGAAAACCTGTGGAAGAGCAGCCAACCCCATATGTTGAGCCAACATCCAAGTCAGTAAAAGGTATTTCCCTTTATTTCACTTGCTAGGAAGTAGGAATCCCTGTAGCATTGGTTCCTGTAATTCCTTTGTATTCAGCCTGCACAAGTAGTGTGCTTTCACAACAAAGAAAGCCACCAGCATCCCGGGGTAGTTAAGAGGGCCATTGACAGGAGGTTGAGGGGGCTGATCCTGCCCCTCTACTCAGAACTGGTGAGAGACAACTGGAGTGCTGGGTCCAGTTTTGTGCTCCCCAGTGACAGAGAGACGTGGATGTAGTGGGGTGAGTTCAGTGAAGGGCCATAGAGATGGCTGGGACTGTTCAGCTTGGAAAAAAGACGACTTGAGAGGATCTTATTCATATGTATACATAACTTGCAGAGGGAAAAGTAAAATAGACACAGCCAGGTTCTTCTCATCAGTGGCCAGAAATGAGAGAGAAGGCAATGGACACAAACTGAAACATGGGAATTTCCACCTGAATATTTAAAGGAAGCCTGTAAGAAAGACTAGGACAATGTTTTTCCCTGGGCCTGTTGTGATAGGACAACGGGTGATGGTTTTAAATTGAAAGAGAATAGGTTTGGACTAGATGTAAGGAAGAAACTTTTGACAATGAGGGTGGTGAAACACTGGGACAGGTTGCCCTGAGAGGTGGTAGTTGCCCTATCCTTGGGGAAACATTCAAGGTCAGTTTGGATGGGGCTCTGAGCAATCTGATCTCATAGAAGATGTCCCTGCTTACTGCAAGAGGGTTGGACAAGATGACCTCTAAAGTTCCTTTCCAATCCGAAACATTCTGTGATTCTGTGAACACAGGAAAGTCACTTTTTCCACTGTGAGGGTGCTTGAACTATGGCACAGGCTGCCTAGAGAGGGTGTGGAGTTTCCATCCTTGGAGATACTCAAAAGCCGATGGGACAGGACCCAGAGCAACTCGCTGTGCTTGACACTACATGAGCAAGTAGTGGATTAGGCGATCTCTAGGGATGCCTGCCAGCTTCAGTGAATCTGCAATTCTTGTGTGCCTCTAATTGGGTATTTAGCTGAAATCGTGGGTGATTTCAGATACCACTGAACAAGCTGTGTGTTCTCACATTTTTCTGAATGGTAACATTAATGAAATAATATTATTAACACTATTAGGGAGAAACTTGTGGTTAAAGAACAAAGCTTGAAACAATGTGTGGAATGAAACGTGTTTGGGGCTTTGTTGCACAACTCTTCACATGTTAGTGAGCTCTTGCCCACGTAAGTAGTCTCACTGACGTCAATAGGACTACTCCTTTAAGTGTTCACCAGTGCAAGTAAGGGTTGCACAATATGTCCTTGTCTGTAGTGTACAAGCCTGTGTAACACAGTATTTAATTATCACTTCAAACCTTTTTAACTTCAATAGCGTAGTCATTTAAATGTCTCAGATTATGCTGCTTTTCCTAGGCCGTGTTTTACTGACAAAGGAGATATCATTACACGTATCACCATAAAACTGAGCAGAGATGGCACCTCTGAAAAATTAACTTTCCTTCTGTTAATTTAGACAGCTGAAAAAAAGGAGTGACAGAAAAATAGTTCTCTTCCTTTATTGTGTTTTAAGTAAATTGGAGTTTCTGACTTTTTTCTGACAGTTTGATGGAGTCTGTACTTTACTTTCATTGCTTAATTACTCTGAAGGTAGGCTTTCTTATCCCCACAAAATAATTAAATAGCTTTTAAAAAAATTATTTTAAATGTCTGCCAATTTAATTTTGTGTAAAGAGGCATCTTATATCTGTATTTTATAGTAGTACTGAGGGCAAGGTAAGAAGGGAATTTGTAAAATTAATTATGTGGTATCAACTTTCTGTGTTTTAGCTTTAGTACTAAAATATCTGCTGTAGCACTTTCGGTGGGGTTGAGAGAAGGCTATGTTGTATGCTGTAACTTTCAGATGATAAAGCCAGAGTCTCTACCACAAAAATTGTTAGTGGGTGGTTTGTTTTTTGGNTGTTTTTTTTTTTTTTTTTGGGGGGGGGGTGTGTTGTTTTTTTTAAAGACACTTGGAAGCTTTTTTTAAAAACAAAACAAAACACTTTTTTAGTTGCAAGCATTGAAATTTGGTCAAGGTGCTTGAATTAGGTTAAAGACTTTTCTGAAACTACTGTAAGATAGAGCATGTGAATAGTTGGAGTTAAATCTCTTTGGAATTGTCAAATGCTATAGTAGTACAGTATTATAATGTAGAAAAGTGAGCCTATTCCACTTTGTGAAGAGGATAGATGTTACTTGTTCAGACTAGTGGTACCTTTACAGATAGATGATCTCTAATGCTGAAGACTCTTTTAAGCTGATAGTTAAAATACAGAAAAACCCTTTAATTACTGGAAGCTGAAACAAGAAAAGTTGATACTAGAATTAGAATGTAGGGGTTTTAATTGTTTTTTTTATGGGAACACTTATTTAGTACCTGTTATCTATCAGAGGACATTGTGAAATATGCTAAACTCTTCTGCTGCTTGAGTTTTTCATTTAAAATCAGATGTCTTTTTTTAAAATATAGGCACCAGTTCAGCCTTCATCAGGCTTAATGCACAGCTAGCAGATGACACTATGTTAATCAGTAGGTCAGGGTCTTGACAGTATTTTCTTTGTCTTGAAACAAATGAACCGAGAAATATCGTGTCTGAGCTTTAGATCTGGTGAGAATAGTACCTTACAGCCTGCTCCTTGCATTCCTTCTAAAGTCTTCCATTCAACAACATAAGACAGTTACAGAATCTGAAAAATACATCATTCAAACTAAGTGGCATTTATTTTCTATATGTTTTATTTTAGCCATGATGTCTAGAAAAATGCTGGACTTGGTTGGTTTGTTTTTGAAGAGCTCACTCATGAACCAGGTCAAACCACTTTGTGTTGGATTTATTCCTAACAGATTTTTTGACAGATTTCTTTGGGATTTGTACCTTCTCATTATGTAAAGGGTGTGGGATGTATTTTTCTTTGAGCCTCCTAAGACTGTGAGGTCAAAGGAGAATAAAAAAGAATGAGAAATACTGATCTGTGGTGCTGCAGGTATGGTCCTAGTACTACCAAAGTAGAGAACACACAGGTGTCCGATCTTGTTAGTAAGTAGTGTGTTATTTGGCTGTGTGCGTTGTTATTTAAGAGTCCTGTGCTCTGGGAAAGTGTCCTAACACATCTGCTAATGTAAGTGTTCAGATGAAGTTGGATGCTCTTTTCAGATGGAAGAACAATCTCTGTTTCCTATTTCGTGAAATAACACCATGAGGCTTGGCACAGGTATGCAGTATCCTTTAAAGGAGGTTTCATCACACTGGATCTTGTTTGTGGAATAATATGTAAATATATATTTATATTGGTAGGTACATTATAAAGAAGTTACAGGACTTTGTTCATGGAGTTCATTTGAAGAAGCAAATCAGCCGTAAAAAATAAAGTAATAAAGACAATGGGAATACACTTCAGCCAGAAGGGCTTGCTCAAAAAGGGAGCTACCACAGGATTAGGTGTCAGGTGGGAGGAGGACATTACATCAACCAGAAGATATTACTGGAGAAGTCATAAATCAAGAACTTGGTCCCAGCAGCTGTACTCAAGGGAAGAGCTGAGGCATTCTTACCTTGTTTAATTGTTAGATTTTAAGTAGTTTGATTTACAGCTGGATGTGATCTTTCCATTGATTAAGTATGAGCAAGTCCTGAGTGACTTGACATTTTTCATGGTTACGGACAAACTGTATTTTATTACTTGTCACCATTTCAGTTGAGTATAGCAGTTAGGTATGTTTTGGGCAGGAGGTAAGGTACCCTGGCTGTTTGTGTTGCACAAAACAATAAAAAAGAGAAAATAATTTTAAGTCACACTGAGAGATTCCTTATATGTTTACAAATACATTTTTACTCACTTCAGTGTAATGCATTGGGTTTAAGTATGTTGATAATTTTATGGGTAACCTTAACATGATACGTAGCTTTTTCTTCAAGTAAAGACTTGAAATTAATGTGATTACAATTTGCAAGTCCTAAAGTTTGTCTTTATTCCTTTCATTAGCTTTTTGCAGAGTGTTAATTAAATTCCCAAATTGATCCCATCATGCACCTGGAAGGAGAATAAAGCTTGTTACAAACCCCTCAGAGTTACTCCAGTGTGCTAATTAGAACTGGAGAGAAGCTACTCCTAAACCAGGAAAGTAACAGTCAGAATTTTAAAAAGCCCTATCCATCAAATAATTGATGGTATTGCAGTGTAACACTGAACACGCCATGCAGCCAGTTGGAAGTATGTTTTGATACCGTATGAAAAATGTTTATTTAAATCAGGAGCACGTTCATCCATTAAGCATGTGTATAATTCCTCTGAAAAGATTATATGCCTTTTAACTCTAGCTAGTGAAAACTGATTTCATCAACACTCATATGACTTTTTGCTTTGTAACTTAATACTGAAGCAGTGCTCAGAGCTACCTATACTGTGTAGCTCTTGAGTGCTAGATTTTGGGAGACATAATCAGCTGAGTATCTGTAGATGTCTAGGGCTCAAGCTTGCAAGATGCTGGTAATACCAGAAAAAACACCGTGGAATATGGTGAAAACTAAAGGCACTTATTGCCATGCCTTGCTTAGCACCTGGCATGTTTGGTTGCAAAGATATATCTGTGGCTTTCCCATCAGGAATAAGGGATTAGAATTACAGGATACAGGTTGAGGTGGTAATTGGTATTTCTTCTGTATGAACACCTTCCAGCTCTATTTGGCTGAGCTGGTTTTTACTTGCTCTCTCCAAAGCTTCAGCAGTGTGGCTGGTGTCTTGGCTGAAATGTTGCATTGTGTACTGCTGCTTGCTGTAGCCACTACATGAGTGACTGCACTTGAGTGTGGGTGAAAACTGTGTTCTAAATGTATACAGAGCCTGCAGTTTTATGCAGTGACTGGAGGCTGACATGATCAAACAGTCATCTTTATATGAAGATTTGAAATATTTAATGATAAAATTTATTCCATGTGAAACTAACCTACACCCTTTTAAAATCCCCAAATGGACAATGGAGTGTTTTGGTGTACAACATGATTGTTTTTCACTGCTAGTAGTGTGAACATTGGGGCTGTGTATTGTTTTCCTTCTAGCACTGCAGGCAGGAGTTGGAGGACGAGGGGCAAAAACATGAATGGAGCTGCTCACAGATGAGTTTATGAATTGATTTTTCAAGCAAAGAGAAATTAAAAAGAGGTTTGACCATTCTGATTGCTTCTCACCACTGACTATACTTTTTGCCAGAGTGGTAATGTCAGGTTTCACATAGTTTGGACACTTGGTTGTGTTACATTCCTGTATACTTAAATGGATTAAGATAAAAAGTCTGACTTAAAAAGGATATTCCAAAACTGACTGTGCCTGTGGTTTTGAATCCTGATGCTTTGAACAAAGAAGGGATTGATTTAATGGGATTAATGCTTAATCCAAATGAAGCAATGTACACACATGCCTTGAATGCTTTTGAGAATAACTACAAATATAATTTATAAGGTTCTGTAGAAAGATACAGAGAGGTGATCTTTGAGAAAGAGGTGGGGCAAGCTATCTTTAAATACAGGAGAAAAAAGGCAAAATTGTGTTCAAATTAGCTCTTCTGGATTACTTTTAAATATGTTTAAGTTTCCACTTTTTGTACAAGTGTGGTGTTCATTTTCAAGTAATGTTTTTGAGGAAGTTTTACACATCTCTCTGTCATTTTGATATTCCAGATGAGAGATTTATTTTAATTTTATACTATTTTTACTTGCATTTGAGGTAAAGTTGTTTTCTGTTTCAGATAATATTTTATCTGGAAAGTGGGTTTTGTCTTTTTTTCTTTCTTGGCCTGCAGATTTTCTGTGTGATGCAATGTATTGTTACTTACTTGGAGAAATTATGACATATGTGGCCCCTTTAGTTTCAAGGAAGCATTGCTTATTAACCCAAGCTAGCCAATTTATATGTAGGGTTTTTTGGGTTTAATTTCTTGGGTTGTTTTTTTTTTTTTTGGAGGATTTTTATTTTTTAAAAATTATTATTATTTTTAAACATTGGCAGATGCAGTATTTGCAACATTTATAGTTATTTCCTTTCATCTTTATTAATAAAAGTGTTCTCAATCCATAAAATCTACCCCATTTCTTGTATTGACCAGTGTACACCCTCAAAATGTGTTCTCAAAGCATTGGATGCTGTTCAGCTGGGAGACAGGTATGTCCTGTGTATCAAACACTGTTGCAAGGGTTTTGAGGAAGGCAATGACTGCAGTCTGATAGTAGAGTGTAGCTATTCTAGGATAAAATGCTGAGCCTAAATAAGTCTTAGGCTGTCTCATCAATTTTTATCCATTCTCCCGTGCCTCCCCACACACCCCACAACCTGGGAACCAGAAACTTTAGGTGAAAACTAAAATGCTTGCATAACCATGAGATTTCACTAAGCCAACGAACAAACCCCCAAATATCACAACAGTGATGAAAAAATTGCAAGAATTGCTAACGATATGACTGACTCATGTTGCTAAATGGAGCTGATTTTTAAACATAGCTCTAGGCTTCAATTCTTTCAGCTCATTCACAGTCAGTTCTCCTTTATACTGAGCTCCGTGAAGCTATTCCCAGAGGAGAGTGCAGTACGACATGGATTAAGAGCCATAGAGTTGGAGCCATTAATCGACTCAGTACTACACAGGTTATCTAATACCTGCGAAATGTTTTAAATATTTTAGGCAGCATAAAAAATCTGAAAGCAAAAATATAATTTTCAAGTGTGTGGTTTTTTGATTTTTATTATTAAAGAAAGGGTGTTGGAGACTGGGTCAGGGACTAAGAGTAATTATTGGTAACTGATGTTTGAAGGAGATTTTAGTTTATTTTTGCATCCAGCTTTGCTGCATGTGGAATAGTAAACAAACTGTGTGAAGGAGCTTTCTTACATACTGGGGGGGTTGTTATCTGTACTATTACACTTCAGAATGATTCTTGGCAGTGTACTGGCTAAAGCCAGCTGATGATGTTCTGGGCAGGTCCTGGATATTGTGCTGGAGTAAGATCAAGTCAGGGATGGTTTGCAACAAGCAAGCAGCTTGTATTCCCCCTTCCAATTTTCCCTCATCTTCATTGTTGGAGGTCAAGACTGTTTAATAGTAAGGATGGAGGAAGTTGTAAGCCACTTGGTTTCAGAACAGTGAACAGCCCTAGACATACTCAGTTTACTGTTGCAGACAAACCTACAGTGCTGTCTTGCAGTACCATTATAATTTAAAGCAGTAAAGTGAGCTTCTAAGATGCTGAGTTTGGTATTCTTTGTCCCATCTGCTGAAAAAGCAGTTTCTCCGCTAACATAATGGTACTTCATACTTTTTTTTTTTTAAGTTTCGATATTCAGTTATCTTGTAAAGAGTGTTTTGCTGGCATCTTAAGAGGACAGCAGCACATAATACTGACTGTTTACAGTTTCTATCTCTCCTAAACCTTAATGTAGATATTATGAGGATTGTGGTAATCAACAGGGTCCAGAGGAGGGCCACAAAAATGATCAAAGCTCTGGAACACCTCTCCTACAAGGACAGGCTGAGAGATTTGTGGTTGTTCAACTGGAGAAGAGAAGGATCCAGGGATATTGCAGCCTTCCAGTACTTAAAAAGGGCTTATAAGAAATATGGGGATAAATTATTTAATAGGGCCTGTAGCTATAGGACAAGGGGAAATGATTTTGAACTAAAACCTGGGTGATGTAGACTGGATATAAGGAAGAATTTTTTTACAATGAGGATGGCGAAACACTGGAAGAGGTTCCTGAGAAAGGTGGTAGGTGCCCATCCTTGGGGGTTTTCAAGGTCAAGTTGGACAGGATGCTGAGCAACCTGATCTAGTTGGAGATGTCCCTGCTCATTGCAAGGAGGGTCGAACTAGATGACTTTTAAAGGTCCCTTCCAACCTAAACTGTTATATGATTCTAATATGAACACATTTATTACATGAATTTTCCTGTTCCATAAGCTCTGTCTGCTGTTATGCTTTATTCTTTATTGGTCACTCAAAAATAGGTTTTATTTGGAAACTGTCTTCACTCACTTGAAGCTTCTTGAAAAATATTTCATAGAATCATAGAATATTCTGATCTGGAGGGGACCCACAAGGATCATCTAGTCCAGCTCCTAACTCAAGAATCACACCATGTGCCTAAGAGTGATGTCCAAGAGCTTCTTGTACTTCGTCAGGCTTGGTGCTGTGACCACCTCATTGGGGAGGTTGTTCCAGAGCCCAACCACCCTCTGAGTGAAAAACCTTTTTCTCATACCTAACCTAAATCTCCCCTAGCTCAACTTCATACCATTACCTCTAATCCTATTACTGTCCCTAAGAGTAAAGAGATTGATACCTGCCCCTCTGCAACTCTTTGTGAGAATGTTGAAGACAGCAAAACGGTCTCCCCTCAGTCTCCTCTTCTTCAGGCTGGACAAACCAAGTGACCTCAGCCATTCTTAATAAGGCTTCCCTTCCAGACCCTTCATTATCTTTGTAATTTGTGCCAGTAACTGTAAAATGATCAACCTGCATAGTATGCCCAGTTGCAACAAAAGTTCCCTAATTTTCTCTTAATTAGTATTTTTTTCAGTGCTATGGGTTGTTTTTTTTTTTTTTTTTAGACTCATGAAGCTGTTGGTTTACTTGCACTGGGCAGTGGGAGATTGTTGTGTGAATTCAGCTGATCTCTTTTAGGGTTCTACTTGATGTTATCACTAATGAAATGTTAGAGTTGTTGAAATGAAAGCTTTAGTAAATGAAAAAGGGAATCCAGGCATGAGCAGGCAATCAGTAAACCAAGCAGCCTGCAATACTCACGCTGGCTTTGTAAGATGCATAGAAATACTGGTAGTTTGGAAGATTGTGGGGTGGTGCTGGGGATTTTGGTTTTGTTTGCTTTTAGTATAAGTACTAACAAAAGCAATCGAAGTCCTAGTTCTGCTTTTGAAGTCTGCATGATCTAGTCCTGGTACACTGTTGAAATAAAAAGAAAAGGTAGTTTCTTGTGATGGTTCATAGTCTATATGAATAAATATTATTCTTTAGATAACTCTAATAAACTTGCTAAATTATCTTCAGATAAAAATGTATTTATACTTTTCTTTTAATGAAATGAAGCCTGTTTTTTAAGTATTAATCCTTGGACCACTGAAAAGCTAGTTATGTGTTGACCCAGACTATCACAAACATTTGGCTTTCTAGTTTGTGTTAAAATTACTGGACTGTGATATTTGAGAGCAGAATTTGTCTTCTATAGTTAGTTTACTAAAATAAGAAAGTGAAGTAATCCACCCTTAGTTATATCTTCAGCTATATATATATATTTCTGCTATTAATTTCAGTGGAAAAGAAAGTATTTCTCATAATTTGTGTTGGGATAAAAAAGCTCTCAAAGCCAAATCACTCTTATACATACTCTATTTGAAGCCAAGGAATTGTGTAAAGAAACCCCACAATCACCAGCACCGAACAAACCACACCCCAACCACAAAGCACAAACCCCAAATTTTGATAGATTGGCATGAGCTATGCCAAATTAGATGAGCAGCTCAAGCCTCAGGCATATGTAAAGTGGAAAAACAGGGCTATTGTTTCTTTGGTAGAGTACACCAATATACTGGTTTACAGAAATACTGTAAGTAAATACTTTTTTTTTTTTTCCTATCATTTGATTCAAGCTTCTAACTCCTAATGTCCCATAATGAATGGCCTGCCAGGAAGGTCATTCCCTCTGGCAGTAAAAAGGCCCTTCACTGAACAAGGATTTGCCTCTTGGGTGGTGGTGTGGGAACAGGCTGTCTTCTGCTCTTTGCTTATACTGAGCTTTCTCAATTTTATATCATCCAACCCTATAATAAAGGAGATACACAAAATCACAATAAGGCAAAATGCTTCCATAAATCCCAGCATTTACTGAAAAGCTGTATTTCAACTTACTGTTCAGACAGGGCTAGCCAAGAAGTGGAAAAAATGAAACCAAACCAACCTTGATTAATGTTTTCCATGTGTATGAATGAACTTTTAAAGGCAGGTGACATAGCCAAAGAGAATATTTTAAGTTAAGATCTACATAGAGAGTCTCTATGGGTGTGCTGGTCAGGAAGCAAGGAGCTGCTGAGCCAGCACAAGTGACAGACAGTCTAAGATGTTTCTTTGCCTCCAGTTTGTTCAGAGGGAAATGAAAAAAGGAAGAGCTTATCTGATGTGTGTGGCCTTTTGCATGATGTTTTTATTATAATTTTCATTATTTAATCAGGAATCCGGAACAAATAGTTAATGCCTGAATAAAACATAGCAGGTTTTGCCAGAAAGATGTCAGCACTGAAATGTGGGTTTATTGCTTTAAAATAAGAATACAAGCAAGAAAGGTGTTTTGGGGTGTGTGTGGGGTTTTTAA
Organism: Galbula dea; assembly: GCA_013399015.1. Classification (NCBI taxonomy): domain Eukaryota; kingdom Metazoa; phylum Chordata; class Aves; order Piciformes; family Galbulidae; genus Galbula; species Galbula dea. Next base: position 2,370,216 of record VWZX01009039.1, on the reverse strand, counting down.
TTAAACAGGATATATGTATGACTCAGGATGTGTATGACCCAGTGCATAAATGGATTGAATTGTCTTTCAACCCAAATGCCAAATTCTTCCTTTAATTCCCAGGGGAATTAGGGCTGTTCTAGTCTTTCTGTGCTTTATGGCCTGCTGCATGCTAGGCTACTAGCCAGAGTGCAGCCTTCCTGAGTGATGATCCCTCTTGATAACTGTCAGAGCTCTGTTGGAGGACAGATAGGTTCCAGATACAAGAGGCAGTTCTTTCTGAGGATGCATAAAAAGAAGTGAGGGAAGCTTTTGTTTGGGCTACCTATAAGAAAGCATAAAGGCCAACACAGTGATGAATGTGTGCGCTGCTGTCTTTTCCTTTATTAGACACTGTTGATGTGTATACTTCATGCTCCATGCTGGAGCTGATGAACAAGAATGAGAGAAGTCCTGATATCACTGGAAGTGTTGGGAAGCTCCCTGTTGTGTCGAGAGTGCTGTGGAAACAGTAGACATAGACTAATCTCTCTACTATACGAGTCAAACAGTAGTAAGGGAAGAAGAGGGGAGTACTGGAGAAATATTTATAAAATATGAATGCATGAGAAAAGTTTAGTGCCCAAAATACTTAAGACCAATACATTAGTAACAGAAAAATTAGTAACCAGCTTTGGCTTCTGCTTGCTTTGTTTGTTTCTAATTCTGCAAATGATACCTGATTGGCAGGATAAACTTTTGGTTCCTGAGTTTGGCTGTGTTATTGTCCTGATTATTCAAATATGAATCACTGCCTCTGAATTCTCAAATTTTTTTTTTGCATATTTCTGAATGAAAAGATTGCAATGATTCAATAGAGAGGTTGATAGCATTTAAAACTCTATGTACCAGATGTTTTCAGTGAGGGACACATATGTGAAGAGGGTTGAGTGAGCCAGTCACTGAACCTGTTCATATTCTTATGTAAAATTCTTGTTCTTGCATACATTTTACAGTGTGGAAAGCTTTATATATGCCATCAAGTAATTGTTTATGCTCAGCTGTAAAACAATCTTACAGTCAGGCTTCTTCACAACACTCCTTTGCCTTAATGTAAAACAAACAAACAAAACCAAAACCAAAACCCCACAAAACCCACAAACCCCCAAAACATAGAAAGGTTAAGCTTAATCTAAAAGGCTACTTTCTGTTAATGTTACAGTCTCTCAGTGTTGTATTTTGTCAAGTTACAAGGTGTTCTTGCTGGTTTTGGTTGTGGTGTTTGTGTGTGTGGATTTATCACATATTTTTCAACAAAGTAGAATAACAGTTAGGAAGACCAATAAATCTGCTTTAATCTATGGAGAAAATAGATTTAAGTTACTCCTCTTTAACTCAGCAAATGTAATTGTAAATCCTGTTCTACTTGCTCCCATCTACAAATCCATCATTGAAAGAGCACATCTACACAGATGCCTTCAGTGAAATAAAGGGCAATAATTTAAATACTGTTGTAGGATTTCTTATTTCAGCTCCATGAATCACTGTTCTTTGTAAGGTTAGAGCAGACTTTTCACCCTCAGGTTGTTGAAATTGCAGAATATCTGCAATAGAAATGAAATTTGTGACACGTAGGCTGAAGTCTTATTTCAAATTGTTGTTTTATTGAATTTTGATGTGTATATTACAAAAACCAGAACCCATAAAAGTTTAAGTTGAGGAAGTATTTCCATTGAAGTCAAGTAGTACAGACTGCATACATAAGACAGTTAAGGTTATTTTCACTGGAATCAACCCTTGTAGAATTTCAGTTGTATTTTACAAGCTTTACAGTTCCTGATTCAGATCTGGAGATTCTTGTCTGAAAGTGGCAATGTTATTTGAGGCTCTGATACCCACTAGGAATTGCCACCTATGTGGATTAAGAGAAAGGGTATTTGAAATGAGGTTTAGACTGGTGAGGAACACTTTAGGTGTGGTGGGAATAATGTGGTGCAATTGCTGTGGGGAGAGTGCCATGTGTGGTTTGCACTCTCCAGCAGGAGTTGTTGGCTTCTCTTCTGGTATTGTTTCCTGAAGGCTTTCATAGTAAACATTTGTAAGGTATCTTAAACGTTTCAGATGTTGGCTAGCATTTAAATTACACTATAGCTATTTCCATCATGTTTTCATACATTTAAATGCACACAACACAAGAGGTATATTTAGAGTCGTTACAGTGGTTGCTAATCCTCTTCCCGTCACAAGTCATTAAAGCTGTTCTGCTCAGGGTGTGTGCTCCCTGTAGGGTAGCCTGGAGCTCAGTACCTCCAGACCGATGTGCTGCTTTCCTGCCCTCCCTAGAAAGCCTCAACACTCTTGGGTTCCCCTCCTTGCATCCAGTGGTTTTGTTCAGGGAATCTGTGAAGAGTATGATCAGATTGTCATTTCATAGATTTGGGAATTCATCTGTAATTGTGTCAGAGAGCTGAGATTCTGAATTTTGCTTTTTTTTTTTTTACAAAAAGTGTATTGAAGTTTTCTTTTTGTTGTAGATATTGTAAAGGCCTTTTGTTTACAGTGACTTTTATTTTGATAACTGAATTACTAAGGCAATGGAAGTATGCATGTGAAAGCATTTTCTATTTCTACAGTTGCTTAAGTAACACTGATATTTAAAAATTGAACTTGATTTTGGTGTTGCGTAAGAGTTTTGTTACTTTTGCTGCCAGTTTCTCTATGAGAAATGCCAGGGCACTTTCTTCTGTCTTCTTCCACCATGTTTCTTTATCAATGTATTATCATGTGTATCTTGAAAATAAGTAATTTTAGAGTCATAATCATAGTCATAAATTCCTTCTTGGCCACTTCTCCCAGGTAATGTTTAGATGGACTTCTGTACAGGACTTTTTGTACACAGTATCTTACATGAAGATGCTTTGCTCTATTACTTTCTATATGATAGCTCATTTTTTTTACTGGATATTGTTCTGTCTGCAGGGACACAATTTAAATAGGCATGTATTCAATCAGCTTGGTAAACAAAAGAATATTGATTGTTGCTGGCATCTAGGTATTGTTACATGTGAGGAATTGCGTACCAGTGATGTAATCAATTAATATTCTCTCTTTCAGGTTTAACAGATGAAAAAGTGAAGGCCTATCTTTCTCTTCATCCCCAGGTACTGGATGAGTTTGTGTCAGAAAGTGTAAGTGCAGAAACTGTGGAAAAATGGCTAAAAAGGAAAAACAACAGACAGGAAGGTAAGTCCTAATATGAGATTAATATTTAGCTTCAAACAATGCAGTTCTTATTTTTACATTTAAAAAGGAAACCTAGTTTTGATAAAACTTGACTGTTACAATTCTTATGTCTAGGTTCCACTCTTTTTTTAATATTTTCAGATTTTGGGCATTTCTGTTTTGGTATATATTAGTGTTTGTTTTGGAGGTTGAGTTCACCCATTTGCAAATACAATTCCACTGACTCATAGTATCTGTTATATTGGTGTACGTTCTGAGAACATAATTTGGTCTTCTTGAACCTAAAATTGGTAAGTTTTGAATTAAAATTATGCAGTATGTGCAGGATGTAAGCCTCAATTAAATATTGGATATAGCATCTTAAATGTTCTTACTGGTAGCATGTATGAAGTCAGTTCTAGATAAGAACATTGACATAGAGGCTGTAAAACTGTCTTGAATTCTGGAGGTATTTCTGTTGGGTTGCTTTAGCTATAATCCCTCACTTACTAAATCAGAAGATTGTCTCTTATGAGCTGGCCTGTGTTGACAGTGCTTGTAAATTGTGTAATGATTTTAGATTTTCTGAGTTTGTGTGCAGAGATAAGTTTTGTGTAATTCTAACAGTGATTTGGAAGGTAACAGATAAAATGCAAAAAAGGTTACCATGAAGGTGAGGAAAGAAACATTGATTCTACCCTTTTTGTGCATTGCTCTTTGTCTGACTTCTGAGGTGCTTGGGGTTTAAGTTCTAGTGATAGTTCCTATTTTAAACAGAGGGACCATTGCTACTTCCTAGAAGATAAGTGTTTTCTGGAGGATTGTAGAATGAGAAAATGGTGGACAAGGGAGAGAAAAGGTTATACAGAACCAGATATTGCTCATGATGACTATATATCTGATACTAAGGTGATAGTATGTTTTTGTTGGTGTAATGAGGTTATCTAATGAAAGAGTAAAAGTATGTAGTAATAAGCGACCTGTTTACTAATTCTTTGTGGTTTACAACCTGCAGCCCTGCAGGATAGGTTTCATTACAATGCACAGACAGAATCAGAAAAATAGTGTTATGAATCAAATGAGTAAGTCATGACAATTCTTTCTGTAGATAGAAGAGAAAAAATACTTTGATGTTACCAGAAAAAAATACTACTTATTTTACAGAGCTGTCTTCCTGTGAAAATGATGATTTTCTCTAAGGTGCTTGAAGTCACTATATAAGAAATCATCGTTTGTTTGAAATATAGTTTATAGTCTGAGTCAAGGATCTTGATGCTAAAATGAAATTAATACTTTGGATAACATTTCAACTTCAAGAATCTCATGTTGCTAAGTGGAATTTATTACCAATTGCTCAAAGTTTCCTTTTTACTGGAGAGGTGGGGGGTAGGGATAGGGGTGGGGTGAGTGGCCTGAAAATACATTTTTTGTGACATTGCTTATAAAACTTTCTAAACCAACTGCAAAAGTAAAATGACAAAAGCTTCTGATGTTATAAGAGCCAAACCAGAAACACCATGGAAATCCCTGAAGGAACGAAGGGCTGTTCCTCTAAGAAGGTGACATGGTCAACAGTCCAGCTGAAGTGCCTCTACACTAATGCATGCAGCATGAGCAACAAACAGGAGAAGCTGGAAGCCACCATGCTGCTAGAAAGCTACAACCTGGTTGACATTACTGAAACTTAATGGGATGAATCCCATGACTGGAGTGTGGCTATGGATGGCTACAGGCTCTTCAGAAGGGACAGGAGTGAAGGAGACACAGAAGCATTGCCCTCTACATCAAGAAATGGATAGAGAGTGAAGAGCCGTCACTGAAGAACAGCCACAAGTAGGTTGAAACTGGATAAGAATTAGAGACTGAGGCAACAAAGGGAACCTTGTGGTTGGTGTCTACCACGGGCTGCTTGATCAAGGGGAGCCTATTGACAATATCTTCTTACTCCAGCTACAGTAGACATCACACTTACAGGCTCTCATCCTGCTGGGGAACTTCAACTTCCCTGACATCTGGCAAAATAGCATGGTGAGCTGTAAGCAATCCAGGAGACTCCTGAAATGTATTGAGGATAACTTAAGCCAGGTGATAGACAAACCTACCAGAGGGGATGCAATACTGGACCTGTTGGTCACCAGTGCAAGTGAGCTCATCTGTGACATCAAGATTGGAGACAGCTTGAGCTGCAGTGATCATGCATTGGTGGAGCTCACAGTCCTGAGGCATATGGGTCAGACAAAGAGTAAAGTCAGGATCATGAATTTTAGGAAAGTGAACTTCCAGTTGTTGTGTTGTTAGTCAATAGGACCCCCTGGGAAGTGGCTCTCAGGGACAAGGCAGCATTAATTTTGATCAAGTTATTTGAAAAGTCGTGGCAGTCAGGTGAAATCACTGGTGATTGGAAAAAGGGAAACATTGCACCTGTTTTTAAAAATCATAGCAAAGAGGACCCCTGACCAACCATTCAGCTTCACCTCTGTGCCTGGGA